>PVJH01049150.1:0-10454 GCA_004026705.1 Nesogale talazaci
CAGCCAGTTTCATCAGTTTGGTAGAACCTATATCTAAATATTTTGTCGAGTTTGGTGAACAAGTTGTTAAAATGGCACAGAAAATCATGGTCTCTGTAAGGCTGCTTTTAAGGCAACTTCCCTTTAAAAATGTTGAAATCATAAATTTACATTCCTTACTCTTCTTTAATGCTAATATGTGCAACAGTATATGCTTAACGTCCATTCTATCCATAGGTATAAAAATACATGGAACTATGATTGTAATACTTATTTTTACCCTATTAACTTTTCTCAATCATTTTCTTGGGGGTTCTTACAGCTATTATAACTTTCATATATCCATTGTATCAATCATATTTGTACATATGTTGCCACCACAATTTCAAAAGCATTTTCTATTTGAGCCCTTGATCTAAGGTTCTCTTTGTGCCCTTCCCTCTCTACCCCCTCGTGAATCCTTGATCAATTATATATTATTATCATTTCATATCTTACATTTTCTTCCTTCACTCACATTTCTGTTATTTATCCCCTTCAGGAATATCACTTCGCATAGAGCCTGGAAATATCTTTCCAGGGGTCCCAGGTCATATACATACTCATAAAATACAGTTTGGGGGTGAAGAATTGCTTATTAGATTTAGGTATCATTAGAAAGGTGAAGGGTTATATGTTAAGTTGATTGCTCTATCTATATCAGTTCTACTCCCATCAAACTGGTTTTCCCTCCCTGGGTCTGGAAAGAAGGTGGGGAAAAGTACTAATAGGATTCACCTGTGAGTAATGGTGAACAGGATTTCCTGCCATGCCTTCCTGTTGCATATTACACGAGTCCTCAGAGAAGCAGAGGGTGTGAGCTCATCACTGGCAAGATCCAAGAGTGGATAGTAATTCTGGACCCAGCATCTGGCTCTCCCCACTGACCTTTGGATTTTAGACTAAACAGCATCCACTACCACATGAGACATTTCCTCAAGCTTTCATGAGTTTCTGTATATTGCACGGAGATTTAGAACCCAGGAACAAGAGGGAATATGCTCAGGGAGGAGTAGCAGGAAAATAATACCATGAAAATGTTGGACATTTGGTGCATAATCAATCTTCAACTCCTTGGGATTGTTCTGGTATTAATTCTTCTAAAAGAGAGTATTGCCACTTTAGGGTCCAGAATTATTATATATCACATAAGAATTTATGGCTATAATGGCCATATTAATTGACTCCTTATGATAATCAAATAAAATTGGTGGTATTTGACTGCATCAGTACTCGACATAATCAGATTTCCATGCAAAATGTCAAGAAAAAGTTTCATCAGACCTGGAATAAAACATCGGAATAAGATCCAATTTATGTGATTTTTATAAACAAAAGCAGTTTGTGTGCAGTTAGTATGCATTTTTAAAACCTTTTGTGGCTGTGTTCTAAGCATTTTCCTATAATTATTATAGTTTTGTGATTTTATATTGATTTTAGATAAAAAAACATGGGTCCAAAGAAAGAGTTTTTTTTGAAGAGAATCATCATGACAAGGAAGTGACAAACCATGTTATTGACGATAATTTACTAAACTCTTCTAGGAAAAGTTAAGGAAACACCAACAGCAGGCCACATTAGACAGATTTTATTTATTTACTTTTTTAGAGAAGGCCAGCCAGGTCCTAGTGAAAAAAGGCAAAGAAGGAAATAACTTCTGAAAAGCAGCAACCAGTTGATTTTACTGAAGGGATTCCCCTTCCAAACAATGACTCTATCTCTCCACACCTCCTCTCCACACCCATGTCCACAGATCCAGAGCCTCATCAATTCAAAGGTATGGGACATATTGTAGTTGTTAAACATTTTTAAATGCTGAGTTTCATAATTAAATTAGATTATTTAACTCTGAACTTATTACTTTGAAATTTCTGTGTAATACTTTGCATAAAGGGGCAAGGTTATGGTTAAAAATTTGGGGGTCGAGACTGGATTATTCCGTTTTCAGTTGTTTCTTATGGGGAAATGGATTCGGAACTTGACTGCATCACATCTCAATGTTCCTTCTAGAATGCATGAGCATCGAGGACTGGGGTTTTACATATCGGTGCCCAGGAAAATTCCACACCATGTGTCTTAGGTCTTTGCCACAACTAGATATTGAAGAGAGAATGTGTGAGAGTAACTTATTAACAATCATCTCCAGGAAAGATGGGCACTGGAAGAAATGACACTGGGTAGGAAATTTGGCCACTGAAGTGTAGGGTGTTAAGCAAAATTCCATTGACACAATTTTGCAGAGCAGGCTCGAAGGTTATGCATTCAACTCTCTGAAAAGGAGTGAGAAAGCTAGAGTACTTTTACTTCCAACATTAGGTAAGGAATCCCCAGAGAGGGAAATAAATTCCCAGGTTATTCATTGTCAGTGAGATACAGGTGCTGTCTGTTGTAATAAAGCTCACAGGGAAGCTGTTGTGTACCTATTGGTCAAAAATTCAAAGGGACCAAAGAGGAGCAGTGCCAGTCTCTTCTGCATGTGTCTGAGACCGCTACTTACTCCTCCCTCATATTGACTGCCATGGCCCTAGAAGACAGCTTTCTCCTCTCTCTTTGTTTCCTGGGAGGTGACATTTTTTTTTTCCGTTTTGTATTTTATAATTAATCTAAGAGTGGCATTTTGTCCAAAGTTTTAAAGGGCTTGAAGTAGAAAGGCATGCCTACTTTAGCTTAATATACTTTGTTGAAAAAAACGTTAAGTGTAAGATGTATTAGCTTTAAACAGAAAAAGTGGCCACATTTCATTGAGTGTAAAGTGATGATATGGTTGGAGAAAAGAGATAATTTATATCGTTTCACAAATTGCATTGGAAAATCCTTGATAGAATTGTGGACTATGGCAATTTGACCTTTATGTAATGTATTTTTTCATCACTAGGTAAGCACCATTCAAGATTGATTTGAAATTAGATACCCCTCTTTAAAGTTGAAAATTGGGAGTCTTCACAAAAATTGTCTCTTTCAACTTTACATTTCATTTTATCAGTAACATTTTTTTGAGGGAAGCACAAAGGTGCTTTATGAAATATAATTCTTTCTAAAGGGTACAGTACAATTTTCTAAGAGTAAAAAGAATATATTTCTTATTAAATGGAATTATATTTTCTACTATTATCTATTCATCTACTTCCTTAAATGTCATAGCAATTTGAGATACATGGACAAGTTGAGTTAAAAATAAAGTACACAAATGAAATCCAGAGTCTTATTATTGCTGCATGTTTGGGAGGGGGGGATCAGGAGTTGTTTTGCAGGATTTGATCTGGTTTGCAAGCACGTGCAGGAAGTAATGCTTTTTGTACTCCTTTTTCAACATTTGAATGAATTACTTAGTCCCTGATTCGTTCCTATTGAAAAGCTTAGAGCTTCAAAGGACAGTTTTGTTTTTGAACTTCCTTAAACAGATAAGATCTGCTGCCATCAATTTGTGTTTGCTTTTCGTGATTCCATGTGTTTCAGAGCTGAGCAATGCTGGGTTTTCAATGGCTGATTGGAGAGGATGTTGGCCTGTGATTCAGAAGGTCGGTGGTTTGAAACCACCAGCCACTCTGAGAAAGAAACAGGACTTCCTACCCCCACAAAGAGTTTCAATCTTGGAAACTTAAGGGGGCACTTTAAGCCTGTCTCAAGCATGGGCATGCTCAGTCATTTTCTTTATGGTCACCCTGAAGTTTACTTTTATATTCCTAAATTTTAAGCAGTCTATTCTATCTTAACTTCTGTCCATATGGGAGTTCAATATACTTAATACCTCCCTTTGTCTTAACTTGTATTTACATATTGATGTTTCAGGCTCCCTATTTTTATTTTACTTTCGAATGTTCTTAATTTAGGGTAGTTTTGGGGGTGGTGATATCATGACTTATAACCACAGATTGTTGTTGAATAGTTTCTGATGTTGCTTCTGTTAAAAGAACTCTCTTTAGAATTTAAATAAGGATCTTCCAGGTTTATAAAATTCCTTAACTTCTGTTTATTGAGAAGTGGTCTAATGCTGCCCTTAAAATTAAAGGACAGTTTTGATGGGTGTATGAGAGGACTTAAAAAAGTTCATGAGAAAAAACAGTTCATGGAAGAATCCTATTATCCTTTAATTTCATTTGAGTGAATTTTTGTGACCCCTCTATACTATTTGGTCAGCATTATTAATTTTCTTTCGGTGTCTTACGTACATCATAGCATTACTTTCTTGCTTCCATGGTTTCTGCTATGCCATAAAGTCACTCTGTTGATTCTTCCTTTTAGATGACTTCTTTTTCCCTGACCATCTCTTAGGATTCTTTTGTTGCCTTGGATTCTGCAAACTTTGATTGTGATTTAAGTTGGTGATTCTCTTTTGGGTATTCATTCAATTCAGTTCCTTGGAGCTTAGCTGTAGAGAGATGGCATAGCATGTCTGACAAAGCTGTCATTTGACTGGGCAGCTCCAGGTTTTTCACATGTGAGATTAGCGATGAATTGGAAAATCAAAACTCTGTAAATCTCAATGTATAATACATAGAAATTTGTATAAGCCTCTTTAGATCACACTTCAGCTTCAACTTGCCTTCTTTGAGGAAACACTGCATGGGTACTGCTCTCAGTGTCTTAAATACACTTTCAGTGTATTTAAAAGGGCACTGCTTCCTCTCTTTTAAAAAAAGTGAAAGCAGATAATTTCTGTTCCTAGACACTATGGCGCTCTTTGATTTTACTTTATTAATTCAGTGTAAAACTAAGCTAACGTATATACCTAGTTTGGCATTATAAGGTTAACCATGTATTTAAAGCAAACCTGTCAATTGTCGACTATAACCAGAGGCTTTGCAATGCCAAATAAAATTGCTAATTTTGTGAGATGAACTGAACTACAACATGTTCATCATTTAAATCCTGGAGAAGCTCTGCATGGGTTGGGTTAATAGTTTGGACTGATTTTATTATGTAAAGGTTAACAATAAACAGGCAAGTGCTGTCTGGCAACTTAGCATATGTCTTACACCAAATTCCTAAATAATTCCTGAAAGTTAAATAGCTACTGGATATTTTTCTTTGCAGGCAAATATTTATTGTTGATTTTACTATGTAAGATAGTCACTAAAAGCTTCTTACCAAAACCAAATTTTGTCTTGTGATGTCATTTCCATAAATAAATCACAGTATTAATATTTTATTCCTTTCTTGATTAATCCTGAGAAAGATGTTATTAAAATATATATTCATATATAACTGATTAAGAAGATCTATTATTCTTTGTATTATGCTTGTATTAGACAACTGTTCAAGAACTAAACTGATAATTTAATTTTTATTATAATAAATATATATGTAAAAAGACATTTACCATTTTAATAATCTTAGCATATGATTTTGTGATGTTTATGTTACCTTTTAGTAGTATGCAAATTCCTAATTTACTAGAAACTAGTATATTTATTAAAGACCAGTGAATTATTAAATTTACTTTATTGACTTTTATTTATCAGGGATCATCTACAACATTACCTTATCTATTCTAATAGATGATATTGATGTCAGTGATGTTTGTAAAAATTGTAGTATGTACACATTTCTTGCTAATGAATGCATACTCAAGAAATGGGATTCCTTTTCCCCAATTCTTGCTGATTTTTATCTATATCATCTATCTCTCTATTTATTAATTTTTTAGGTAACAGTTTTTATTCCACTGCTGTTGAATATGGTAGATATTCAATGATATTGAAAGCAACTAATAAATAACATAGTTGAATAATATGTGCCAAAGGACCATTCTGTGGTGTGTTAGTTTGGGTTGACAAGAGAAACAAATTCATAGATGCTTATATGTGTGTAAGGGAGAACTTTATATCAAAGAGTCATTGTACATTAAGGAAACATTCCAGCCAGACGAGGTCAAGTCCATAAGTCTGATATTAGCTCATATGTCCATTACTAGTCTATAAATTCTTCCGAGTCATGCAGCACAGGCAATGACGCCAGATGCTGACAGATCAGTGAGTGGAAATTCTTATGGATTAATTGCAGTGGAAGCATCTCAGCACTGGTGTGGGTCTCCATATGGTTCCTCTAGCTCCAGGGCTCTGGCTCTGTCAGCACTATCTGGCTTGGAACAGGAAGTGAATGTGTGTCCCACCTCCAGAATACTATTTATCTCTGTAAAATGAGACCATAAGCTGTGACCTGATTGACAGGATAAACTCCACCCCTTCACTCTTAATAGTCTCAAGTTGACACCACATTATATAACTACCACATATAGGATTTTCATATAATGTTTTTGCTAGGTGCTGCTGAGTAGTTCAGACTCAACGGCCCTGTGTAAAACTGGCCAGAATACACCCAGTTCTGCACTATCCACACAGTAGTCACTGTGTTTGTGCCCATTGTTTCAGCCATTGTGTCACTCCATTTAGTGGAGGATCTTCCTCATTTCTGCTGACCCTACTTTACCATGCAAGATGTTCTTTTCCAGGAACTGGCTTCTCCTAGTAATCAAAGACAGTAAGACAAAGTTTCATCATCCTTTTTTCTAAGAGCTTACTAGATATGCTTCTTTCAATACAGATCTGTTTGTTATCTGGGTAATCTGTGGTATAGTTAATATTCTTTGACAATACCATAACTTCAATGCATCAATTCTTCTCTGGTCTATTTTATTCATTGTCTAGCTTTCACACGAAGATGAGCTCATTGAAAATACCATGGTTTGGTTCAGGACCATTATTGCACCTTAGTTCTCATAGTGACATTTTTATCTTTCAGTACTTTACTAGGTCTTTTGCATAGATCTGTCCAGTGCAATTGGACAACATGGATTTTCTTGATAGCTGCATCTTTGAGCACTGATTGTGGATCTAAGTAAAAGGAAACTCTTGACTATTTCAACATTTTCTACATTTATCTTGATGTGGTTTATTGGTTCCATTGTGAGGATTTTAATTTTCTATATGTTGTGGTATATCTAAATGGAAGACTACAGCCTTGATTTTTATCAGTAAATGCTTCAAACCTTTACTTTTCTTAAGTTGCCTTATTTTTGTATCAAAGATTGTTAATGAATCTCCAATTTTGAAGCTGGGTTCTTTTTCACCCTCCTGAATTACTTGTTCAGCATGTAAACTGAATCACTGTGGCCAAAGGGTACAACCCTCCCTGATTCTAGTGTCTATCATCACCTTCAAGCAATTGCCTCCTGGTCTATGTTTCAAAATTCAAAGAAATCAATTCTTCGTTGTTCTTGATGCCACCCTACAGCTCATCATAACTATTTAAGGAGTCAAATCTGTTCTTGAGAGGGCCTCAAAATTCAGTTGAGATATACTCAAGGTTGTACTTTGGTTCTTGTGATTTTGTTTTAATTTTCCTCAGCTTCACCCTGAACTTGCATATGATCGATGATTTTCTGTTCTAAAGTTATCCATTGATCTTGTTGTGGCTGTTGGTATTGAGCTTCTCCATCGTGTCTTCCCGTAGATGTAGTGAGTATGATTTTTGTGTATTCCATCAGGAGAAGTCCATACATAGAGTAACCATTCATATTGCTCTAAAAAGGTATTTGTGATATTTAGCTAATCTTGCAAAATATATCATTTTATCTCCTGTTTCGCTTATCTCACTAAGGTCATATTTTTCGTCTACCAATTCTTCCTCTTTGTTTCCAATTGTTTCATTCCAATTGCTCCAAACAAGCAGTTCATCTAGATTGCATGTTGGATAGATTTCGAGCTGATCAAATTGTTGGAATTCAACTTCTCTTTCTCACTTAGGCTAGCATTTGGGATCCCTCATGGTGTAGTGGGTCATACATTGGACTACTGACCGCAACTTTAGAAGTGTGAAATCACCAGCTGCTCTGTGGAGGAAGATGCTCATGGGGGCAGTTATACTTTATCCTACAAGGGTCTATGAATCTGAATGGACTTGATGGCAGTGAGTTTGCTTTTGTTGGAGCTTTGGTGTTTGGTGAGTTAATGTTAAAAATAGTTGTATTAACTGGAATTCTTTGGCAGTGTATAGATATTATCCTATCACAGATGGCATTGACTCTAAGGGAAACCTTGAAATGTTCTTTTTAACACTGAAGGTGATGCACCATTCCTCATGAATTTGACCTTTCAAGCACATTATACTAAATGGCTGTCTGCTTCACAATGACCCAAACAAGTTCATTTCAGCTCCCTAATCTTTAGGTATCAATCTGTATGTATTCCATTTCATTTCTGATGAGTTCTTACTTTCTTTGATTCATATTTTATACATATAATGTTCTACTGAATGTCTGGTTATTAGTGAAGTTTTAAATCCAATTCTTCATATTTTGAGCCATGCCCCATCAGGAAGTGACAGTCCTGAGAACTTTACTCCATGTCCACATCAGTACAATAGACTATACTTTAAGAAATCAGTTCTTCCATAGTTGCCTCCTGAGTTGAGGGACTAATTTGTGGTCCTATATCTAGCAATCATCTGCTACTACTCAAAAAGTTTTCAGTGGCTATTCTTTTTTCCAGAAGTGGACAGAATATTTTTTTCTTGATAGTCTGTTTTTGGTCTTGGAGCGCTGCTGAAATCTTTTCCTTGGGTCATCTATTGATGTTTCAAATACTAGTGACATAGCTTCCAGCATCCAATTAGGCACCACAGTTTGACAAGAAGACAGATAATGATAGAAGATTACTTTAAGACTGGAAATATTTTAACCAAGTTTCAATTTGAGGGATGAAGACAGAGTGGGGAACCCAGAGGGTCCCAGTAGAAGAATTAATATGTACAAAGGCAAAGGAAGGAAGAAGGATAATGAGAAAACTAAGTAGAAATGGGCATTATTTGTTGTTGAGTTTTGGATTAAAGTAATTTTTTTTTTACAAAATTAAAAATGCAGGTCTTTGTCTTGTAACTAAGAAAAGTCAGATGGGAATTTTAAGCTGTGAGATGATATAATTAGTATTTTGTTTCTATGGAAAGGAGAGCTGAGAAAGTCCATGAAATTAGGCCACTTTAAGTAGGCATGGCACTGATTGCGTTGAGTAGGATAGTGTGGAGAAAAGTGACCCTGGTGGTATAGTAGGAGTCTTGGCGATACAATGGGTTATTTGTGGGGCTTCTAACCACAAGATAAGCAGTTCGAACCAACCAGATACTATGTGGGAGAAAGAAAAGGCAGGGGCAGATCTACTATGTCCATTGGGTCACTATGAATCAGAATTGACTTGTTGGCTGTGTTATCTCTCTCTCTCTCTCTCTTCCTCCCTCTTTCTCTTTCCCTCTCTCTCACTCATACTTTATTATTGTAGTGCAGCAGTGCTCAACCTTCCTAATGCTGCGACCCTTTAATAACGTTCCTCATGTTGTGGTGACACCCCCACCCAACCATAAAACTATTTTCATTGCTACTTCATAATTGTCATTTTGCCAATGTAATGAATTAGGTGACCTCTGTGAAAGGGTCGTTTGACTCCCAAAGGGGTCACAACCCACATGTTGAAAACTGCTGTTATAATGGGTTAAATGTTAGCCCACCAGTTACAACACTGATGAACATGAGACAATTTGTTCTCTGAAATATTTATTATCTTAGCCATCCCAAGGAACAGTTCTACTCTATCCAATAGGGTCACTATGAATTTGAATAATCTGGGTGGCAGTAAATTTAGGTTTGTATTATTGATGTACTGGAAAAGTCTGACTCCTCTGTTACTGGATTAAATGGCTGGATAGTGTCATCTTTTGAGAAAGGGACTCTGTAAGGGACACTATATTTAAGTTGGACTGGCATATGTTGTAATTAAAATGCTTTTAAGATACTCAAATGCAGGTTGCAAAAAGAATTTGAGTTTTAGATACTAGGAAGTTGCCATTTTATTAGTCCTTCTACTTGCTTCTTCATCTCAATTCTCTTTTGGATTTTTCACTGGAAACTTTTAAATATTTCCCCAAATTTTATCCAAAGAAGGCAAAATAAAAAACACGTCAACACAAATTTTCTCTTAGCCACTGCTTTCATTTCCTCAAATCAGTAACACTTCCACTTATATTAGTCTTTTTTCCTGACCTTACTACCACCAATTCATTATACTCAATGGTATAGTTTCAGTCTTTTTTTTTTTTTGCTTGTCAGCATGTACCACAGGCATTTTCTTTGAACTTCTGACCAATATATTTGAATGTCTTCTAACTTTATATCTCAAAGACATCTCAAACTTAACTCATTTAAGCCCAAACTTTTCATCTTCTGCGTCCAAATTCAGTGAATGGCTCACCATGTACTAAGTTATACAAATCAGAAATATAAGATGTATTCCATGCATTTTATTTAGTTTTTCATTCTCCTTATGCCATTCTGCATTCAGTGATTCTAGACATATCATTCCACTTAAAATACTAAAATCATTTTATTGGATGGGGTGTCTTATAAAATGCCATCATTCAACGTTATTAAATTCACTTGTATATATGTT
>PVJH01049151.1:0-10460 GCA_004026705.1 Nesogale talazaci
ACAGGGATAAATCACACAATAGATTGTGCTCATAAAAAAAGGGAAGAACATTGTTTTATCGAATATTTTCATTAATATTTTAAAACTTTCTTATAACAAGTTTTGTACTTCTTTCAAAATCTTTGTTTAAGCATTAACTATGTGAAGCAATAAATATGAAATATCATTTTTAATTCTTAAAGTGGTCATTAGGGCTGTGAGCTGGTTATTAAACTATTTAAATTCCACCACTGGTTTAAACCCTTCTCATATTCTATGAAGGTGTTCTGTACCCTGATGGTGCATGCATTAAGTATTTCGCTGCTAACAGAAGGGACAAAAGAAAGAGAAGTTTGCTGCCATAAAGATTTGCAGCCTTGGAAAGTCTATGAAGCAAGTCTATTCTGCCTGTAGGATTGCTCTTAATTAAAATTGATTCTCAATGGTACATCATATATCCTACAAAATCCTATCTGATAGGATCCAACCTACACTTGGAACTATCCTGATTGTGGATAAAGGGCTGGAAGGGAATATCTACAACTTCTACTTATTTTCACATAGACAGTCTTTTCCTCAGACTAGTGCAACTACTTCCTTTGCTCAATCTCTTTTCAAATGTCACTTTCTCAGAAAAACCTCCCTTGAATATCCTTTCTAGAATCTGTAAACCCCATTGCACTCTATACCTTTACCTTGTATTAATTTTGATAGTACAATTTACTATCTGAAGATATACTGCCTGTTTAATTGTCAGCCTGGTTCTTTTCAGATAATATGAATAACATAACCTCGTCATGATGTCAGGGGTATTGTGCTTGTTATTCCCTTAGTATTTCTAGTACCTAATAAAGGAGCTGACACAGAACAAGAATACAGTGTTTCCTGAATAATAGTGCACAAGATTGGTAACAGTGAGGCAAACATGTTCTCTCTGTCTCTAATGAGAAAGACTATTAATTTTTGTTACATAATTTGATATCAATCCATTTACAGCTATCAAAAATTTCTTCATCCATGGGGAATTTTCAATTGTTATCAATATAAATAATGCCCCTAACCATTTACACTTTTAAAATTGTGGCAAAAGCATGCACAATAAAACATTAGCAATTTAGCAATATCTACATGCATAATTCAGTAACATTAATTACATTCTTCAAGTTGTGCAATGACTTCCTCTATGCCTTCTGTAATTATTCCACCACCACTCTCATACACACAATACATTGTAGGCAAAAGTTCCCTTTCCTTCCATTCCCTTCCTTCTCATCCCTAGTATCCACTGGTGATCTTTGGTTTCTGTATATTAGCTTGTTTAATATAGGTGACATTATAGAGTATTTTCCATTTTGTGATTCAGCATAAGGTTTGTCCTTTTGGAGCCAAGCATCAAGGATGTACGTCTCTTTCAGAAATTCAAAAGCCAAACTCACTGCTGTGGTGTCAATTCTGACTGACAGCAATCATGCCGGGCATAGTCTATCTGCCCCATGTGCTTCAACGACAGTAATTCTTTACAGGAGGAGAAAGTCTCATTGTTCTCATTGGAGCAGCCAGTGGGTTCAAACTGTTGACCTGCTGGTTCGCTGTGCGTTGGGTAAACACTATGCCACTAGGATTCCTTTGAATGAATATAACACTTTTGTTTATGCGTTCATCAGCAGCTTTTCATGTCCCCACATTTTTTATTTTATAATTCCAAACGAATGCTTTGTTGTTGTTAGATGCTGTTGGGTTGGTTCCAATTAATAGCGATCGTATGTACTACAGAATGATATAAGGTCCAGTTCTAGGGCGGGTGGGGTGAAAAAAATGTCCAGTTCTGGGCCATCCTTAAAATATTGCTATATTTGAATCATTAATTTAGCCAATGTGTAAGGTCATCTCGGTAAGGTTTCCTCAGTTCTGATCATCAGGAGGACCAGTCCTCATAGCTTGTAAAAGCAAGTAACTATAGGTATTTACATACATGAGTTGCAGTTAATTAGTGTCATCCTTAATTCCATGTGTGATATCAATCTTGACTCTACAACTGTGACTACAATCTCATTTTGAAGGGAGTTCTTTTTATACTATGCTACAGGACTGGGATAGATTCAAGACCTAAATTTAACACAGGGTATAAACCAAGTCAGTTCCTTCAATTCCTTGGGTGTATCTTTAAGATTACTTTATGGAATGCTGTGACTTAAGGCATCACTCTTCATTTTCAGTGGGAGTATGTTTGGCTTACAGATAAAAGCCACACCTCCATCTAAGACATTCTTTGGTATGTATGAGCAAGAGAGACACCCCAGAACCATTGGAAGAGAGTGTTCAAGATCTCTGTCTAAAATGGCTGGGGCCACCAAGACCAGAGGCACCACAGTGAGACATGGAGAATCAGAGGGGCAACCCTGAGAATATGGGGTTCTTTCTCCTCTTCTGGCTCATGACTATGCCATTGTGACACAAAGAAGCAGATGGGCTGGTTTCCTGACCTACAGAGGCAGAAACCATAGGACCACGGCTGAAAGGTGAAGGATGAGCGAAGGACTTGGTTGCTGGTTGTGGAGATGAATTGTTGTATTCAATAACTATATCCTTACTGTTTACTGATCTTAATTTTTGGTGACCTATTACCTTTCCCAATAAATCCCATTATTTGATAGTATAGTAACTATGACAATAAATTATCTAATTAGCTTAGAATTATAGTGGTATGGGAGGAGCAGTTGGTGTCAGAAGAGGTAAAGAAGGTATGGGATGACTAGTGGCACTTGATATAAGGCAATGCAGCTAGAATTACTAACCCCAAATGAAAGCGGAACATGATGGTGGGACAAGAGGAAAGTAAAAGGAAATACAGGAAAGAACCAGAAGGCAAAGGTCATTTATAGAAGTCTAAATATAGGCATGTTTGTGTGTGTGTGTATGTGTGTGTAATGAGAGGGGAATAGAAATATATATATATATATATATATATATATATATATATATATATATTGAGAATTAAGTTTACAGATGGATATTGGACCTCGACCCCAGTACTCCATAACTTAAGAACACTTTGTTCTAACAATATGGCATTCTGTGATGCTCACCTTCCCAACACTATCACTGAAGGCAAAATGGGTGTATAAGCATATGTGGTGAAGAAAGTTGATGGCGTCTGTCTATCAAAAGATAATAGCATCTGGGGTCTTAAAGTCTTGAAGATAAACAAGTGGCCATCTAGCTCAGAAGAAACAAAGTCCACATAGAAGAAACACACCAATCTGTGTGATCATGAGGTATAGATGGGATCAGGTATCAGAGAGCTAAAGTCCAGAACAAACTCACTCCCAATGTGAATAAGGGTTGGTGGGTGGGTATAGAGTAGAGATCCAATGCCCATCTGTAGACAATTGGACATCACCTTACAGAGGGGCCACAGAAGAGAGGAACCAGTCAGGGTGCAGTATAGCACCAAAGAAACATGCAACTCTCCTCTAGTTCTTTGGTGCTTCCTTCCCCCCCACTATCATGATCTCTATTCTACCTTAAAAATTGAACATGGACACTGCTAGAGATAACAGCCTAAAACACAGGGAATCCAGGATAGATAAACCCCTCAGGGCCAACAGTAATAGTAGAGATACCAGGAGGATTAGGAGTGGGTGGATGGAGAAAGGGGGAATTGATCAAAAGGATCAATATATAACCCCCTCTCAGGGGGACAAATACTAGAAAAATGGGTGAGGGGTGATGGAGAATGATGTAAGATATGAAAATAATAATTTTTACCTTATCAAGTTGTTCATGAGGGAAAGTGGGTAGGGGCCAGAGGCGGAAGAAATGGGGAGCTGATATCAGGGGCTCAAGTGGGAAGAGAATACTTTGAAAATGATGATGGCAGCATATGTGTAATTGTGCTTGACACACTGGATTAATGTATGGGTTGTGATAAGACATGAAAGACCTCTTAATAAAAGTAAGAAAAAATCCCCATCCCTTACCCCCCAAATGCAGAGGTAAAGAAGGTTGGAGCCCTCTGGTAGTTGCATAATCTGGTGTCAATTTGGGACTTTAGAGGACTTGGAGTGAAGGGGTGGAGTCTAGTCTGTCAATCAGCTCATAACTAATGAGGTTTCTGTGTGGGCATGGTTTTCTCCTGAGAATTCTGGGAAATCTGATTTTTTTCTTCATGGGAGACAGGAGACAATGTCTCTCTTTGCCCACTCCCTGGGAGACCTCCCCAGACTAACATAAGAACAAAGGCATGCTTGACTCCTGTCTCATGGAAATAGCAAAGCCACTGGCATTCAGAAATGCACACCTGTAAGATGAATGCTGCCGTATAAGCCTGACATCATGTAATTGCAATGTGCATTTTAGAAAAATGAGGCTAAAACAGCTTTAAATGCATATCATCTAAAGATTGGTCAAAAAGACATAATTAGAAGGAAGATATTATTGACTATGAATAAACAAGGTAGATATGAGTGCTTGGGTTTGTGTTGGTATGCTAATATATTCTCTTAGATGTAGTGTTCATCACTAAAACAGAAGTGCATCTTTCTCCCATTTGTGGCAAAATATGTACATTCCTTGAATATGCACATAATATATTTTTGAAAACAATAAAACTGATGAAACTAGCTGATTGTAGTGAGAAGGACTAAATAACTTGGGGCATAAATAAGAGAAAGGTAACATATCTTTTACTCAGAGTTCATTATATTCTATTTCTTACTGTATTGATCTTAATTAGCAAATTTTAAATTGCTGAGATAAAAGAAACGAGTTTATCTTCTTTCTTACACATACTAATTATTTCTCCTTATGTTTATTTTACTATTTCATGCATTAGACAACACTTTTGTCTGTCTTTGGTTTCCTCACAAATTGTGATGATTCTATGATTCATTATGAGTAAAATTATTTTTTAATATTTGCCACAAATTGTGAAAAATTTTACAGAGATTTTCTCAGCAATACTGAGAAAAGTCCATCTGTATTGACATAATATATTTCCCTTACTATACAATATAAAAGCATGTAGAAACAAGGTAAAATGACTTTTTACTTATCACATTGATGATAATGGAAACTGATGCTTTTAAACCATGAAATTGTCTTTGCACTACTTTGTAATAACCAATTAACTTACACTTCATTTTGACTTAAGTGATTTGATAAAACACAGAATCACTCCATCAATCCTTCATCATGAGTCTTTGCTCTCCAAAGGTTAATACTCCATCCTACTTCATTGAATCAAATGGTTTCATCTGTTTATATATTAAATAACAATATATCTTTTAACTAGCATTTTATTAGTTCTCATTTATAGAAGGCAAGGAGAACAAAGACTTTATGAAAATAGAATGTTGCAATAAATAGTTTCATTACAGGATTATTCTGCCCTTTCTCCCTAAAATGGTGACAGAATTCTGTGAAAGGAAATTATAGGTATAAAATACAACTCTCTATTTCTATTACCTTATTGCTGATGTTCAGGAAAATTTAATATGCAATATTTTTTAACTCCATGCCCAGACTTTGTATATCACAGAACACTACAGGGGAGAGATAGCATGAGTATAATTTCTTTTTCTCTTGACTATTATAAAGGAACTCTTAGGAGTCTCTAAAAGCTATTTCTTATTTTCTAATATTATTTCAACACAGACAGAGAGTCCCTCTTCAGTGTGTTTAGCAGGAAGCAGTTTTTCAATAAGTGGAAGTAATAGTGTTAGTGAAAGGATTTTATGCACATGAATCCCATCTCCAAAGCCACAGTCAGGCTCTGTCATGGCCATTCACACAGTGTTTGGACAAGTGCCCAAGGGCATAGGTATCAGACAGGGATGCTTTCACTGTGAGAGTTTGCAAAGCATCACCTCTGCTATCTCATTAGCAGGCATAAGCATTTTTGCCACATGCTGATTAATACAGTCACACCTGCTCTTGTCAAGTCATCATAAAGACTGGCGTTGGAATTATTTTGTATTCCTCCAGGCTGCTGGCCATTTAATTTCATGATATCATCAGAAAAGGAAGCTGGTGAGGTCATTTGGTCCAAGCTCCTGCCTCCAGGCATGCCAATAGTTAATCTTTGAAGATGAATGGATTTCTGTTAAATTTTAAAATATCTAGTAGGATGGAGATTTCACAATTTGTAACTAGATTTAGTGTTTAGCCAGCCTTATCATTGTAATGTAGTGGGTTTCCTGATAAAGCAGAAATTAAACTTTCTTTGCTTTTCAGGTTGGGGGCATGTTGACTGGCAGAAAAAGAGATGAATGGTTTTCTTGTTTTATACATTAAGGGAAATATGTATTTTAACTAGCATTTATTTCATTCTCATTCATATGGTTGACAGTGAGAATGAGTATGTTATGAAAATAGAGTGGCATAATTAAAAGCAATGATAAATATTGAAAATAAATTGGAGTTGTTGATATTGTGTACTTCCAATCTTAGAGACATCTACAGAAAACTCTGGACAGTCTTCTGACATATGAAAGAATGATTTGGTCAGCCTCTTCACTGCAGCAAATGTAAACCACCAAATATCCCAGAGTGGCCCCTCTGTTTGCCATATTATATGGGAACCAATGGGAAAGCTACACAGAGATCTCAAATACCACTAGTGGGAAAGGTAATAACTCCCTATTTCACTTTTTTGTTATTTTGTTGGAGAAATTCGACAATTCCTGATGAAGTCAGTTCTTTCTATATGAGGTAAGTAGGCGGGAATAAATATCATTCTCACCCACCCCAGAAAATATCTTGGACAGAGAATGAGGCTGTAGGACACCATGAAGTCAATACCACTATTCACTCTTGAGATTGGGCTGTTTCCAGACACATCCGACAAGTGATGCCGGAAGACTTCTCCCACAGAACTACTAACATAGTGTATATCCTTTGAAGGAATGTGCTACAAAGAAAAATCATGGTCTATGTTGGTTTTAGATAATCCTAACTGAAGAGCGCAGCAGGGATAAAAAAAATCCTCTATGTTTTCCACTCTACTAAGAGAAACTATTTTCAGACCAGCAGCAAAAGTCTGTCTCTGACTCAGAGCTATAGAACCAAGCTAGCAAGACTGCTTTACTACTTCAAAGCAGTGAAGTCAATATTCTAGTTATTCCAGTCTCCCTTCTCAGTTACCAACCTCTATGAACCCTGATCTAGAGACAGGAGTGCAAATTGTGAATGTGCCTGGATACTAATAGAACAGTTGGAGATTCTAATTCACATAGAAGTGCCTCAGGAGTAAGGCCTGATGGTCTATTTCTGAAAAAGCAGCCACTGAAACTCTTGTGGAGCACGGTTCTGCAGTGATGCAAACAGGATCTCTTTGAGTCATAATTCACTTCATAATAACTGGTTTAAAAGAGAAGTAGAGGAAACACAAAGAAAAGTGCAGTAGCCGGAAGCTAAAATAATGGAAAGTGAACTGCTACCAAAGAGAAGGACTACAAGAATGACTGCCGTAGAGAGGCTCAGACAACCAAAATCACCCCACTGCAGGCCAATACAAAGGAAATAATATGCTGACCTCATGCTTTTTCCAAATGTCTGCTATTTTGCAAGGACTCCCTATTGGCCAACTCCAGCAGAAAGTAAAAGCCCACATTTTGATTAGAGGTCAATTTCCCAGGACCGAGAGCAGGGATGAGACAAATGGCAAGTAAAAGTGGCGTGGCCAATAGAACCAAAACATCAAAAACACTCACTCTCAAGCCAACTCTGATCCATAGCTACCCTGGAGGACAAAGGAAAATTGGCCCTTGAGGGTTCCAAGGCTATAAATCTTCGTGGAAGCAGAAACCTTCGTTTTTCTCCTATAGAGGAACTGGCAATTTTGGATTTCTGCCTTTATGCTAGTGCACAATCCACTACATCACAAGAGGTTGAGAGTCACTCAGTAAGAGGAGGAGCTGGAATTTACATAGTTGGTTTTGTAGCAAGTTGAAACTTGAAATGGTCCTGCTTCTGCGGCCATTGATAGTCTGCCATTGATAGTCAACATTGGTGTTGTCTGGTCCATCCATGATCATGTCTTAACCAGTCTAATTGATATTCTGGGACCTCTGTATTTTAGGATAGGAGATTGTACAAGGGAAAAAAATCACATTGATTAACAGATCCAATAGATACAACCTATTTTTAATCTAATGATAAATTGACACTTTATATGTATATGCTCAACGCTTTTTATTTTTTACCTTTCTTGTGAATTAAGTGAAGGTTCACAGAACAGCTCATCAGTTTTACACTTGCCATTCTGTTTCAACCCATCCATTGCATCCCCTCAACGTACTGTAATTTACCCAAATTTCACCTTTTTTCTGATTCTGTTCTTCCATTTTTGCTCACCCTCCAAACTTTGCTCTTGGCTAAATGCTGCCTTGAAAAAATCTTAAATGGATGTATGTTCTAATAAAGTGGTGAATTCAATTTCAGGGCTAAATGGTGACTAAGAACTTTTGGGGCAAGGAGACCATCATCAGTCTCTATCTGACCAATAGATCTGTTTTTTTTTTATTATTTTGAGTTTCAAATTCATTTCACAATTTTCTCTCATTCTTTCAAGGACCTTGAAATGTGATCCCTTTCAGAGCAGTTGGTAGTGGTAGTCGAGCACCATCTCATCATTCTGATCTCAGGCTTGGGAAATTGATGCTTTCACACTCCACTGGACTAATTGTTTCCATTTGCCTTCCAATTTTCATCTCTCTTCTATCTTTCAGACAGTAAGAATGCAATAATTGTGTCTTTAAGACCCTAGTCACTACTAACTAAAGTACACTGTAGAACATTGTCTTTGCAAACTAAGTTATACCAATTGACCTTGGTGTCCCCCAGGACTATGATTTCATTCAAATGATGTTAAAGCACAGACAGAGTTAACTGCTGTTAATAGAAATGGGGGTCTGAATATAAAAAGAATGAGGACACTATCTCAAGTCCTAGACATAGGTGATCTGCACAGAGATGGTAAATGTGTATAGATTCACTGACCTTTCCACTGGACATTGCTGTACTTAATGATGGCTACTGAGTTTATGAGGATAGATGGAAGAGAAAGCAGTAGGTTGAAGGTAATTCTTGTTTTTACCATTTTAGTGGTCAGATTTATTATATGTTCTCCCTGCTTCCATTCCAATTGCTTGTTGTTTCTAGAGTACTCAGAATAATAATATATTCCCTTTAAAAGCAAATCAAGCTCAGTAACTATTATTTTACAGCTATGAAATGAAACTTATTGCTAAGTGATAAATGCTGGACATTTTACATTAGCCTAAGACACAAATAAAAAACAATTACTGTGTAAACATAGGTGATACAGGCCTCAATATTAGGAGCTAATTGAAAATTCTATGTAAATCAAAATAAGTTTTATAATTTACTCCATATTATTGGATTATGCCAGGATAACTAAAATGTTAAGGACTTGGAAATAACAATTTGAACTTAGTTAGCTTATATTTAACATTTATTTTAGATAATGACTTAAGATTAATTTGTCTATAACTGAAAACTTTTGAAAAAGTTAGAATCCATAAAAGGTCAGAGATTATTGGTGCTGGGCCCTGGTGGCATAGTGGTTGAGTGTGGGACTGCGGTCCACTGGCTTGGTGGTTCAAATCCAGCAGCAGCTTTCCAGGAGCAAGACTGGAAAGTGAACTCCTACTCCCAACAGAGGGCAGTGATGCCCCCCCCCCCCAAAATAAGAGATTATTAAAAATAGAAATATTCTTTAGAAAAATTGACATTGGGTGTCTATAGGGAGATAAAGTTATGGAAAATTGTAAGTGGTTTAACAGGGAAAATCAAAAGTAAACTAAATAAATGACAGATGCTGATTTCTTTGTAGTATCCATTAAGGCAAAACAGACATGAATGCCATTAAATGTATACCTACTTAACAAGAAAAGTCACCCATGAGCTTCAAGCTTAGGGAAATCCAGGTGTAAAGGAGTAAATTATGTCATGGACAAAAAGATATATTAAAGTGTTAATTCCAGTTTTCCATAGGCATACCTAATTTAGCAATAGTGATTTTAAAGTGTTATTAGTCAAAGTAGCATGAAGTCATACTAGAGTGGATTCTAGCCAAATTAGAGGATTGTTTTTTAAAATATAAATGTCACAGTCAAGCATGGAAGGAAGAAGACCATGTGAACATGGGGACAGGCATGGAGTTACACTGCAGATGCAAATCAAGGAAATCCTGAGCCTACCAAAAGCTGAGTAAGCAGGGCAGCAGGGCACTAACACACCCAGGGGGAGAGTATTGGTTATGTCTTCCCAGAATTGTGAGTATCCATGCCAACCCCACCACGGCATATCAAACCTTGAGGGCAATGTAACCATGTGGAGAAATGCATGAAAAGATTGGGTTAAAAAAAAGAGCTGAGGGCTGAGCCCCAGTGGCGTAGTGGTTGTGCATGGGACTGCGGCCCACTGGGACGGAGGTTCAATTCCAGCAGTGGGGCTGG
>PVJH01049152.1:0-10461 GCA_004026705.1 Nesogale talazaci
TTATTGGGGTGCCCCTACAACTCCCATCACAATCCCTAACAACATCAGTTGTATTCAGGCCACTTTTACACACCCATTGCCATCATCACTCAAAACATTCTCCTTACCTCCAGGCCCCCATTATCAGCTCTGTATATTACCCTTCCTCCCCCCCTTCCCCTTGAACCCTTAGTAATTTACAATTATTTTTTCATCCTGTACACTGTCCAATGTGTCCCAACACTCACTTCCCTGTTGTCCGTGCCCCAGAGAGGAAGCTATGTGTAGATCCCTGAAGTTGGCTCTCCCTCTCCATTCCTCCATCCCTCCATCCTCCTGGTATTACCACTCCCATCCCTAGTCTTGATGGATCATCTATCCTAAGTTATCCATGTGTCCAACTTCACTGTACATCTCCTGGTCTAGCTGGATTTATGTGGTAGAATTGGGGTCATGATGGTGGGAGGCAGCATGGGAACTAAAGGAAGGTTGCATATTTCATAGCTCCTACCCTGTATATTAACTGACTCATCTCCTTGTAACCCCTCTGCAAAAGGATGTCTCCTCACCTATTGATGGGCTTTGGGTCCCCAATCTGTACTCCCCCTCATTAATAATGATATAATTTTAGCTCATTGATGCCTGACACCAGATCCCTTCACCACCTCATGATCACACAGGCTGGTGTTTCTTCCGTGTGGGCTTTATTGCTTCTGAGCTGAATGGCCGCTTGTTTATTCAAGCCTTTAAGTCCCCAGACGCTATATCTTTTGGTAGTCGGGCACCATCAGCTTTCTTCACCACATTTGCGTATGCACACATTTGTCCTCAGGGATCATATCAGGAAAGTGAGCATGCAAAGCTGTGCTTTTGAGTTCTTGAAGCCTGATATCTAATCCCTTTGACACCTCATGATTCCACATGCTAGTGTGCTTCTTCCATGTGGGCTTTGTTGCTTCTGAGCTAGATGGCTGCTTGTTTCCTTTCAAGACTTTAAGTCCCCAGATGCTCCATCTTTTGATAGCCGGGCACCATCAGCTTCTTCACCACCTTTGCTTATGGACACATTTGTCTTCAGTAATCATGTCGGAAAGGTGAGCATCTTGGAATGCCAATTTAATAGAACAAAGTATTCTTGAACCGAGGGGATACTTGAGTGGAGGTCCAATGCCCATCTGCCGTCCTACTACTAACCCTATAAGTATACACATTAATCTCTTTCCCCATCCTCACTTATAAATATATGGCCCTAGGTACATACCTGTATTTGAACCTCTATAAATGTTCATTATCCCCCAGTTCCTTCCTCTATTTCTATTTGCTTCCCTCTTGTCCCACTATCATGCTCACTCTCCCTTTGGGTTTCAGTATTTTTTCTTTGTTACATTAGTCTTAATCCCTATTGGCCTTCTCTCACCCACCTTGTCCCTGCATTTGTATCAATTGTTATTCCCTTTTTCCTGGGCTGGTTGACATCACCACCTTTCCCCCTCCTCCCCGTCTTCAATGTCCCCTACCCTGGAGCCATCAGATTTGTCATTTTCACCTCCAACCTTTTTGTCCAGTCTATCTTGTCTAGATAGACCTGTAGAGGTAGCAATATGTACAAGAAAGGTTTCCTAAAATGTGTAGAAAGGGAAGGGGGCACTGAACCATCAAAAGGGAGCGTATTGTTTATGTCTCCACAGGGAAAGAGGGACCAAACTTAAACCTGGAGACCCAGCATATGAATGCAGCACGACAGCATGGAGTGGAGAACCAGTGGAGGGACCTGAGAACACAATCCCAACCCCAACCATAGGGGTAGCCACCTCTCTACCAGAGGAAGTTGTCTTGAAGGCCAGCACTGAAGCTGAAGCTTGGGGAGTGAGATAAACCTGACCAGAGCACATGAGAACAAATGAAAGGGGAGGAAGAGAGAATGACCTGCATCCTGGCCCACCGAGCCTTCAGACCAATAATCCCACTCAGCACAGCTACAGCACAAAGAGGACTGCACGGCCAGCCCCATTAAGAAATACAGCTACCCTCACAGACCCAAGGCCTATTGGGGCCAGGAAGAAGAAGCGGGGTCAAGATTATACCCTGTTGGACACAATCACACCAATGCAAAGCTCTAAGAGTGTGCAGCAGAGCATAGAGTCACAGATGGAGTGACAAGGATATACTTGAGGGCCAGGGTATTGGCACCCCATCCAACTCATCTAGGGTTCACTCTAGGAGGTCAACAACAGACCTTGAACTTTATACAGGTTCTTATATTGCTATTATTATTTTTATTTTTTTATTATTCTGTTATATATTGTATAGTACATTGAGGGGGTTTCTTGCTGTTGTTATCATTGTTTTATTTACTTAAGTTGCTCCATTTTAGGAGACCTTTACTTTTTCTTTCCTCTGGCACACCCATTCTAAGCCTCCTATTTGCTAGTAGCTGATTTTTATAAAATGTTTGCTTTGTGCTAAGTTTTGGTTTTATTGTGATTGCCTGATAAAATATTTCATAGTCTAGTAGAAAGTTAGGATGTAAAGATACCTTGTATCACACAAGAGCAAAACACTGCCCAGTTATGTTTCCTAATTTCTGATCCCTTTTTGCAGCCACTGTCCCCATCCATCTCGCTGTGCCCTTCAGACCTGGCCCCTCCTAATACCATGTTCAACATACCTTAATTTCACTTTGGTGGTTTTTTTTTTCACTTTCATACAAAAATCCATTCTCTTTTTCTTCTCCCAATTGTAACCTTTGTTTGTTTGTTTTTGGGCATCACTGCCTCTGGTGGTCGTGGGAGCTACCCAGCGCTTCTCCTAAGAGCTGCCGCTGGATTTGAACCACCAAGCCTGCGGGCCACAGCCTCGCACTCAACACGCCATCGGGGCTCAGCCCCCAATTGCCATCTTATTGTTGAAAGGAATCTCTTAATTATGCTTGGTGGAGTCATGGTATGATACATGACATGGATAGTGTGGACTGTAAGCATATGTGAAATCTAATA
This sequence comes from Nesogale talazaci, assembly GCA_004026705.1. Lineage (NCBI taxonomy): Eukaryota > Metazoa > Chordata > Mammalia > Afrosoricida > Tenrecidae > Nesogale > Nesogale talazaci. Next base: position 2,976 of record PVJH01049152.1, read on the forward strand.
TATTTCAGAAATCCTGCTTGCTCATGTAGCCAACAAAATATCACCTTAACAGAAGTTCCACTTGAATCTTAATGAGGAGTTTTGGCAGGCCTGTGGTTTAGGTTACTGGACTCCTAACCGATTGTAAGGCTGCTGGTTCAAACCCAGCACTCGACCCGAAAAAGATGAGGATTGCTTCTCCCAGAGATTTTCAACCATGGATTCCAATGCAGACAACCTCTCCCACCCCATCAATAGTCATTTATCTCAGTTATTAGGTAGAATCAAGCACCTTTTTTTTGGGTTTCTATTGATTTTTACCCCTGCTAGTGGAAATGGAACAGGCCACATCTAACTTAACAACCTCACAAAAGGGAAGGAGAATCCAGGACCACCTCTGTTTAAGGATGATTCCTTTGAAGCAGAGCCTCCAGCCTCTATTTGCCTTAGTATAGTGCTGCCTCAGGCACTCTGCACTCTATTCTCTTGGATTTGGTAACACACAGCAGTAGCCCACAGACCTCACAAGTAGTAGAATACTCACAATTATGGGTTTCCTGGGAAAACAAGTATGTTTCAAGTGAGGATCAGAAATGTTAAGGATACATTTCTTTGATCTTCAGTGCCTTCCTAGCCATCCCACAATCTTCTATGTCTAGTCCTCAGTCTAGTGGCCATGTGGTCCCTCGGCTTCTGTCCTAGACAAGTATTACAAACTCCATTACTACTGATAAATGCCCCCCAGTTAACTCATCAAACCAGCCTCCTGCCCAAAGTCAACATTTCTCATTGCAAGGATCCAACATCCACCACGCTTTCACACACTCGGTGTCATGCTCTCTGTTGCCCCCACCATTTCTCAATGCAAACCTCTCCAAGGCACCCCACTCTGATGGTTCTTTCTTACCTGGGATTATCACCTTTCTATTTCTGAGATTGACTAGAGTAGGAAAACAAAAATTCTGAACCAAGTAGTATCAGTATACTACAATGTTCTGGGGTTCCAGACTAGAAGCTGCACCCTCATTTTTTGGGGGTGGGAGAGGAAGGAAAGGTGCATCTCATGGTCTGAAAAAGATTGTAATTTCCCTGAGTTGTGATGTGAAACCTAGAGCATCCAGTGCTTTTGCCTCTCAAGTCTCATTCTAAGTTGCCATGGATTCCAATGTAATGTGGCCCACCACTTGTTGATCTGCTTGTACTGTGGTGACTTGAGTGATGCTGGTAGCAATGCCACTGGTTTTACAAATACTAGCTGGATTACCCAAGGTGGTGAGTTTTCAGCGGCACTCCAAAACTAAGGACAGACGATGAAGAAGGAATAGGCAGTCCATTGTGGAGAAATTTGCTCCTGAAAGCTTTATGAATGGTAGCAGAGTGTTACCAGATTCTGAATATCTTGAGGAGCGGGGGGACGTTGAGGCCATTTTTTCAACTACCATCCTCTTTGTTTCCAACTTTCATATTTCAATTGTCAGTTATTATCGGCGCCTCCTGGTTGTGTGCTGACATATTTTATTGATTGTGCCAAGGCTTTTGTGTGGATGATGACACCTAGGGATAGCATTGAGAAGAATTGTGCTCACACGGAAACTATATGGATGAAGAAGCCATTGGCTGAATAGAACTAGGGACTACTGTGATTGAAAATAAAGTTGTGTCTCAAGGTTGTATTCTCTTACCATACTTACTTAGTATGCTGAATAAATAAACTGAACTTTAGGAAGAATAATGTGGCACTAGGATGGAAGGAGGGCTTAACAACCTGCGTGATGCAAATGATAAGTTTGAAGGAAGCTTGCTGGAAAGAAGGAGGAGTTGAACCACTCGCTGAAGAAGATCAAGGATCACAGCCTTGTATGGATCACAACTCAATGTAAAGAAAAAGTTTTTGTAATGACCAGTAACCCTTCATGATAAATGGAGAAATGTCAGTTATCAAAGTGTTTTTTTTTTTTTTTACTTAGGTCCACCATCAGTGCTCTTGGAAGCAGCAGTCAGGAGATGAACTGATGCCTTGCCAGAGATAACATCTGTACGTGAGCTCTAAGTGCCAAAGTACAAGGATGTCACCGTGAAGACTAAGGTTTGCCTGAGCCAAGCCATGAGAGTTTCCATCGCCTCAAATGCCTTTTAAAATGGGACATTAAATATGGAAGAGATGTATAGTTGTTTCTGTAATGTGACCAACTCAGATTTTTTTCCCCATTCGGTGGGTTACATCAGTAATTCAGGACTGTTCTTTCGGCTCACATGTATGGCTCGTTTAAAGTAATTTACCCCATTGGGTTGTTAACCTACAAGTCTGTGTTTTGAACCCAAGAGTCACTGCAGGAGGAAGATGGACTGTCTCTTCTCACAAAGAATTACAGACTCAGAGACATAGCAGTTCTGCTCTGTCCTAAAAGGTCACTGTGAGGCAGAATTGACTCTGAGTTTTGTTTTGTTTTGTTTTGTTTTTTGGGGGGGAAGGGGGCATCACTGCCCTCTGGTGGGAGACTGGGTTTTTAAGAGTTCTTAGCTTCAGGTACCTGGTGGTGCCGCCAAGTAAGCACTGAACTGCTAACCGAAAGGTCAGTGGTTCAAGCCCACCAGCTGCTTCCTGGGAGACAGAAAAGGCTATGTGTTCCTGTAGAGATTTACAGCTTGGACACCCTCTACAGACTATGCGTTGGAAATGACTCGATAGCAGTGGCTTGGTTGCCTTTTGGGATCAAGGCTATCATTGATAACTGCACCTGGAGTTTCACTTCCAGCGCGTGGCTGGGACTGGAAGACACAACGTGAAGTGAGAATGCTGGCGATGCTAGCCATGGCTTGGGCTAGCCTGACCCAATGGATGCATTCTCATCCCATGCCTGAGAGGAATGTAACAAAAATGAGAAAAACCAAGCTCAACTACACTTCCACAGACTAGATGAGCAAGAAGATAAAAAAGGGTACCTCATGTAGTCCTAATGGAGAAGATTCCAGGGTTGCACTTTGAGAAAATATTCTCACCTCATCACTGGAAAGGAGCAAAATTTTTCTTTCTCAAATTTCGGGATTCCTTTGGGATTTTTCAGATCAAGGTCGTTTTTGTGATGCCACTGTTATTAATTAGTATATCAGTAATAGCATCCCAGATTCATTTCCAGTACAAATGATAGGCATTGATTTTTTTTTTTTACTTAATGAACAGGAGTAGTTAAGGGCTGGGCTGAGAGCCAATAGCTAACTCCAAGGCCCCTTATTTAGCTTTATGTGTTCTTGGCTGGATAGCTGTCTCTCTGAACTTCAGGTCCTCATCTGCCAAGTGAGGATCATCTTTTCCAGCAACAGAGCAGATAGGAGAGTGGAATCAACTAGTGCAGGTAAATCACAGCACATGGCTTGGTTTTCATCCTGCGATCGATAGCCGTCCATTTGCTACTTCTGCTGTCCCACCACTAGAACTTCTAGTTTGTGGGTTTTGTTGTGAGGTACTGACTCACAGTGACCCTGGGGACAGCAAAGCAAAACACTGTCTGGTCTTATGATGCCATCCTCACAGGTGTTCTGATGTTTGCGCCCCTCACGCAGCCACTGTGTCAGTCTGTCTTGTTGAGGGCCTTCCTCTTGTTCCCTCCCCCTCTGCTTCCCCAAGCATGTCCTTCTCAAAGGACTGGTCCAAAGCCCATGAGATGACGTCTCACCATCCTCGCCTCTCAGGAGCATTACTGTACCTCTTCCAAAGCAGATTGGTTTGTTCTTCTGGCAGTTTGTGGTTCTTTCAGTGTTCTTCACTGCCGTCATTCAAACCCATGGATCCTCCTCTTCACTCTTCCTGGTGTCTAGGATTCAATGCTTTTACCTCTGCAGCCCAGGTTCGATTCCTAGTCAGAGAGAACCACCATCGCTTATCTGTCAGTGTGTCATACTGTGGCGGTCTGTGTGTTGCTGTGATGCTGGGAGCTACGTCGCCAGTATTTCAAATGCCAGCAGGGTCGCTCACGGTGAACACATTTCAGCAGCACTTCCAGACACAGACACAGCACAGACAAGGAGGAAGGAATTGGCTGTCCACTGCTGAGGAACTGGCCACAGAAAACATATGAACTAAACGTCTGGTAGAATGTCCAGCAGAGGGCAGTCAAGCAGCACAAGATTGAAATAAGACATCTTGGAGGAACACTTTCAGTTTTACCGAAATGATTCTGTCATTATCTTCTGTGTTTCAATTGAATGGAAGAGGGCGATGGGATATTTTTTCCTTTTCTTTAAATCATTTTATTGGGGGCTCTTACAGCTCTTGTGACATTCCATACATCAATTTTATGAAGAGTATTTATACATATGTTGCCATCATCATTTCCAAAACATTTTCTACTTGAACCCTTTTTATAAGCTCCTCTTTTTTCACCTCCCCCTTCCCCCTTGTGAATCCTTATCAATTATATATTGTTATTATTACACTGTCTTGTATCTTACACTGTCCATTGCTTCCCTTGTCCTATGGTATGTTGCCAGCAAGGGATGACAAAACCTACAGAATCACTTCAAAAAGCATAAAGTACATGGTTTAAGTTATTGGGGAGCTATTTAAAAACTGCAAGCTTCCTGACCATAATTCTATAAGGAATAAAATAGAAATATTTAGGCATTTGAGACCTCATTTGTCTTCTGAGTAATCACTGATTCCAAAAATGAAACTATTGAATTAAAATCTGAAATGATAGGCATTAGTCATTAGTCTCATGGACCCCCCACCCCCCACCAAATAAAAACAAAAACAAAACTCATAAACTTTGGAGGTAAGCAAACACATGAAGTCATTCTCATTGTCAATTTTGACACACAGTAACTCTAAAGGAGGAGGAGATCTGTCCCATAACGTTTCCAAGACTTTTTAGTGAACCTTTCCGATGTTTGAGCTTCTTATCCATTGTTCCTTGAAGAACAGTGCCATGTGGGTGACTGTTTAAATCTCTACATACCCTAGCCTTCACAGGCAGAACACCTCACTGGCTAGGACAAAGTCTTCCTTTCTAAATAAGAGAAGTCAGCCAGGGGTGGATCGCGGACAGGGGGTCTCCCAGACACAGTTCCTGCCCCACTCTGCACTGCTCTGCTGGGTATGTCAGAGGGCCCCACAGATTGTATTCCAGCAAATCACTGGTTTGAAAATGAGAAGGCACTTTCAAGAACAGATGCTCTCGAATTTCCCTTGCAACTTTAGCCTTTCCTCTTTTAATTATGGTTTCCTCCTTCCACCCCCCCACCCCACCCCCCGCCCTGACTCCCAGCCCCAGACACATAACAGTGTTCCCATTTTCCCATATTTGGTCAGTTCGTTTGCTGTTGCAAAGTCAACATCACAGTGACTGATGTTTCTTACATCAAACGACAGACTAGAATAAAAGAGGATTCAAAATAATCCAAAGAAAATAGTATTTGTTTCACCAAGCCTTTGTTTCAGAGTTGTGTATGTCTCTTTGAGTAGGACAGTAAATGAACGCAGATTGTGAGTATTTTGAAAGCCACTTTGATATAAATGGATTTCCTGGCTCTGATTACATACAAAAACTAGAAACCTCCTTCTACACAAAGACATAGAACAGCCTTCTTTGTTTGCCTGACAATAGATAGCTCTTTGTGTCCACCCCACAGGAAAATGAGTTGTTCTGGCCAAGGTAATAGCTTAGGTGATGCTGTGAGTACACACTTGACAAGCCAGAAGGTGGTTGCTAGTCTCCATGCTACAGCAGGAGGAAGGTGTGGCCATCTAGTGAAGACTAGAAAACCCAGGGGGTGGTCCTGCTCTGTCCAGTCGACTCGTCAGTGAGAACCCACTTGGTCAGAGTGGGTTTGGTTTGTAAAGGTAGTACGTACGCATCTGCCTGTTAAACCCTGGCCATTGCACTTGCAGGCACGCCTTGCCTCAAGTCTCCAGGTGGCCCTGAAGGCATCACTGACTGGCATCAAGCATATATAGGTATTTTGAGACTGAGACTTCTGGGAAATCTCGCGATATTTCCCTCGTGAAGATGAGAAGCTATCTTCCCTAGCGGTTGGGAGTCAGTTTCAGAGACAATGAATCATGGACCAGACCAGATGACAGCATCTGAGAAGCTGGAGGAGCCGGCAGAGAAGCCACATGGCTTGGCCCTGATGGAGCCAGACCTCTGAAGCTGGAGAGGCCACGTGGAGACTTGTGCCGGCGATGAGTTGCTTCTGCCACCATGGGATGCTGTGGATGGACCCTGAGCCCTGGAAGTGAGGAGCCGTGGGAAGGCCCCTGCCAGTGCCGGGATTCTGCACCCTCTGACCTGTGACTTCGTGAGTCGGAGGGAGACATTATAGACTGGTATTGGGCATGTGGGCTAATATCAGACCTATGACTTTGAACTGGACTGGGCTCAATGTCCTGTTCCTCTTGTATATAAACCTTTTCCCTAAATCTTTGTGCGTGTCTATGAAATTTGTTCCTCTAGTCTGCCCGGACTAACACACACACATTTGTCGTCAGTGATCATGTCAGGAAGGTGAGCATCATTGAATGCTAATTTAATAGAACAAAATATTCTTGCACTGAGGAAGAACTTGAGTGGAGGTCCAATGTCCATCTGCTGTCCTAATACAAACCCTATAAGTATATGCACATTGATCTATTTCCTCAGTGTCATATGTAAATATATTCACATATGTATATGCCTATATTTATACCTCTATAAATGCCCTTTACCGCCCCCCCCCCCAGCTCTTTACTCTATTTCCTTTTACTTTCCTCTCATCCCACTATCATGGTCAGCCCTCATTTGGGTTTCAGTATTTTCTCTCTGTTACATTACTCTTGATCAATCCCTATCGGAGCTCTCACACCCATCTTGTCACTGATTTTGAATCACTTGTTGTGCTCTTATCCCTGGCCTGGTCAACACTACCTCCTTTCCCCCTCCTCTTCAACTCCCACGTGCCCCCCAAAACCATCAGTCTTGTCATTTTTGCCTCCAGACTGTTCATCCAGCCTATCTTATCTAGATAGACCTGCAGAAATAGCAATATGTACCCCCCCCAAAAAAGGGATCCTAAAATGAAGCAACAAAAGAAAATAAAACAATGATAACCAAAAAAAAAAAAACCCAATGTCATATATATGTAAAAAAATAACAATATAAAACCTGTAAATAGTTCAAGGTCTGTTCATTGACCTCCAGGAGTGTCCCCAGGTTGTATCTGATGGAGTGCCACACGCTGACCCCAAAGTATATCTTTGGTACTCCATGGGGAGCTCCATGATCTGTTGCACACTTTTAGTGTTTTTCCATGCTGTAGTTGGGTCAGACAGGGTATAATCCTGACCCTGTTTCTCCATTGTTGACCCTGAAGGAACTTGGGACAGCCAGGGAAGACGTATATCTTAGTGGGGCCGGCCATACAATCCTCTTTGTGCATCGGCTGTTGTGAGTGGGAATATCCTCCTGAAGGCTCAGTGGGCCAGGATGCACTCCATTCTCTCTTCCTCCCCTTCATTTGTTCTCGTGTGCTC
>PVJH01049153.1:0-10475 GCA_004026705.1 Nesogale talazaci
GGGGCCCACCAGGCTGGGGCCAAGATGACCCTGAGACCTCCAGGGGCACGACCCCACTTCCACTCGACTGGGGAGGGGGTGCCAGCTCAGCCTGCAGGAGCTCCCCACTGCTCAAAGTGAGGCCAGGGTCCAGGGGTTGCCCCTCGCTCTCCCAGAGCAGACTCGTCCACACTCGATTCCGGAAGGTCCACAGCAGTCCTCAAGCAGCTGCCCTTCTCAGAGGCCCGGGACGTCTGTGCGGCTAGATACGGACCACCTTCTCAGCAGTGGAAATACAAGGTCTCAGAAAGCTGGTGGTGAAATGGAATGAAAAAATAGTGGTTTCCCCATGAACCTTTTGAAGCCCCCTCATTTATGTGGATGTGGGGAACCTGTAGGTACTACTGGCTGGTGGCTGGAGGTGTAGGGCATGTGGGGGTGCGGAGGGCTGCTGATGTCCTGAAGTGGGGCTGAGAAAGCTAGCTGGGGATGAGCCTGGGTGGGGGGCACTGGAAGTGATGGGGTGTGTGTGTGGGGGGGGGGTGTCGGGTGGGGAGCAGCATGTGCATCTTCTTATGCAGGTGGGAGGGGGCACCTGGCCAGGCCGGGGTGAGAGGCTGCAGGCTGAAGTTGTCCTCCAGACTTGCAGGCGCACGTGTAAGGCTCGGGAGGGTGGCCGGTCCTGAGAGCCGGGGCTGCCGGCGGGTGGTGCTGAGGCAGGGCAGGCTCCGGCAGGGCCCCTGCATTTGGATGTCTTCACGAGCTATTTTGATCAGGCATTTGAATTCTGAGCTTCACGCACTGCTCCCAAACCCCCAGCTGCGCCTTCCTTAAAGGGTAGCTGCAGGCTAGATCCTGGGGTGGGGGTGTGAGAGGCGGCAGGCGCTCTGCTTCAGCCCTGGGCCCCTGAGAAGCAGGTACCCTGGGGAATGCGGGGAGAAAGGGCCTTGTTGCAAGGGGACGCGGGCACTGGGCCGGGCACGGGATTCCTTGTGGGTGCTGACAGCGCCCGACCATCAGCAGCTCCCAGGGAGAAGGGGGTGGCAGTCTGCTTACTCTTAGTCCCATAGGGTCTCTGAGTTGGAGGCGATGGTCCCCCTTTGGGGTGAGGGGACAACAGCTATGGCACCCTCCCCTGCTGCACTGTGGCAGTAGTGAAGACACCCAGGAACCTTGGGCTCAGGGCTGCCTCTGCCTGCTCCCTTTGTTGAGTTTCTTGGCCAAGAGTCTTCCTCTCCCACCAAAGGGAAAAGTGCCCCAGAGAAGTGAAGCAAGGACGCATGTGTACACACACACACACACAAAGTGCAATGGCAGCTTTGCCTAAGGCAGTGCTTCTCAACCTGTGGCTCGAGATCCCTTTGGGGGTCCAACGATCCTTTTCACAGGGGTCACCCAATTCACAACAGTAGCAAATTGACAGTCATGAAGTAGCCAAGGAAACAAGTTTAGGGTTGGGGGTCATCACCTGACATCAGGAACTGCATGACAGGGCCGAGGCCTGAGGAAGGCTGCGGAACCCTGGCCCGAGGCCTCTTCCTTTGGCAGAAGGCCGTGCTGCTGCGCAGACCACCGGAGGGAAGTGGGCCGGACGAGCAGGCTGTCAGCTGGACATGCCCGGGTCTTAAACCGGTCGGAACCCATGGCTGCAGGCTGGGGCTCTTGGTCGGTTTCCACCTCTGTGGCCCTCAGGCTCCCTATCTGCAGTGTGGGGCTAGTGAAACCCACCCTGCAGGGTGAAGTTGAGAGCTGGGAGTGGGCGCTAACAACATGCCTGCACACACAGGCATTCTATTCACGGGCATATGAAGGTTGCTCAGCAAAGACTGGTTGAATAAATGGAGCTATTTGATGTGATCTCTGCCTGCTTTATCGTTTCCATTCCTATCCCTGTCTCTTCCAGCCTCCCCGCTTCTCCCCTTTTCAGGGAGAGCTTCCTGCATGGCCCAGTGCCACCCCCACCCCCTCCCACCCTTTTCAGGGCAGCCCCTCTCCAAAAAACCCAACCCACGGTCACCGAGTGGATGCTGACTCTTGGCGGCCCTGTAGGATGGGGTAGAGGTGCCCCTTTGCATTTCTGAGAGCCTCATTATTGATGCGAGTGGAAGGCCCAGTTTTTCTCTTGGTGGTTTCGAACTGCTGACCTTGTGATTAGCAGCTACCAGCTGGCCCTTACTGCCACCAGAGCAGTTTAGCATCTTTTAATTCCTGAGTGCTCACAGCCTCCCCATCCGCTTGACGGTAAGGATGTCTTCGGCGTGTCCCCTAACTTCAGACTGCGTCTTAATCACTCCTCTATTTACGGAAGTAGTGATCTTACAAAATCACACCGCTTTTGCATCTTACTGTTCTCCCAGAAACAAGCTGCCTGCTGGAGTCTGCCTTGTGCCTCCCAGGGTGGGGTGTTGGGAACAGCTCGGCTGTGTTTCCTGCCGGTCATGGGACTGCGGGGTGGGGTGGGGGTGTGTACAGGCGAGGCTCCAGCTCCTATCTAACCAGGCCACCCCAACTCCAGAGAGCATCAACCATTCTGTCGCCACTTCCCTCCTTCCGCCTTTGCAGGTCCTGTATCAATGCCCACAGACGCAGCCACAGCATCCGGAGCCAGGGGACACAGGGTGACAACCCTGGGGGGGAGGGGGATAGAGCTCCAGGCCGGGGCAAGGCTGGAGACAGCACACCCCGAGGCTGCTTTCTCTCAACCAGCGAGCTGGCCTGACGTCACAGCCCCTCATTAAGCACCCACTTGACGCCAGGGAAGTGAGACAGCGCAGACCTGGCACCAGAAAGCACAGGCCCGGCGCCCACTGCTCCTTTTAAGGCCTGGCTGCAGGCTCCAGGGCAGGAGGTGAGGGGAGCACAGCAGTACCTTTGCTGGAGGGGGAAGGGAGGCTCTTCCGGGCCTGCCTCCTGCTCAGCAAGCTCCCCAGACACTCTGAGAACCACCCTTGGAGACTGGCCCCCTTGCCTCCCAAACGCTGGCACACAGTGTCTCCTTTCTGCCAACGGGTCAGCTGGTTTCAGCGGAGCAAACAAGGGTCAAAAGCCACTCTGAGAACCACTTGTCAAAACAGAACCACCAGGATGCCCCGCTACACCATCGGAGGGGAAGGCCAGCCCCTGGCTCTCCACAAGGGTCAGTGCGAACCACCGAGGGGCTGGTGGAAGCCCACATGGGCTCTCCGCCCCACTGCTCCTTCAGCAGGGCAGAGGTAGGGCTCAACACTGCACATCTAACTGGCTAGTAGGGGAAGTGGTACTGTGGTCCGAGTCTTCCCCCCACCCCCCAATCCTCCTCCTACAGACGTTACCTCCTGTGCACCCACGGGTGTTTAAATCCAAGACTGCACGGCCCTACTGTGTCTCCCGGCTCCCTAATTCCCTTTGGTCAGGAGGAAAAGGAGAGGTGCAGGGCTGTAACCAACAGCATTGTTGGACCATGTACGGCCCCACAGTGCTGTGGACTGTGTGGGGCTCCGACCAGCAGAGAACCCAGGGCAGAGGTGGCCCTCAGGGCCCACTCAAAGGGCGACTTCAACAGCTGACTCTGAGCACGAATGCCACCCCGACTGTGTGGACAACGTTGAAGCGACAAATGTCCCACTGCACACCTATTCCCCATAACAAGGGTTTGTGTGGGGCGGGGCGAGGTCTATCTGAAAGAAGAACAACATAACCGCTCTCTGACAAGTTGGTTCTGGAACTTTTGAGACTCACTTAGCATGCAGGCACCAAATGTTCATTGAGTTACTGGTGGTAGCGCTGCATTCTCCCTAAGGAAGGAGACTGGCCTTGGGGTTTAACCAACAAGCGGGAGTAACTTTGGGCAGGTGACTGGAGACAGGAAGGCCAGCACCTCCTGTCGGTAACTCCCGGGAGGCTAGCCGTGTGGTGATTTTCTGTTCTGTGTGGGAGCGGAGCGTGAGCACATGGGCCACGCACGGTGCTCTGGTGGACCCCATGGCTGCCATCCCGTCAGGGAATGGGGAGTCTGGGAGAAGCCAGGTGTAGGTGGGCAACATGGTTTTGTTTTGAAATTAGCTGCTGGCGCCACCCGAGAGCCTTAACACTATTGGCGTGAGAAAAAGGGCAAGTGACACAAATGAGAGGGAGCCGGCATTTTCTCCTTCAGTGCTAAGCCGCAAGGCTGGGGCAGAGGCGACAATCAAGGGGTCAAGTGGCCTAAGCTGTCTCCGGTAAGCAGCTGGGCAGGCGGGGAGGGGGGGGGGCGCCTCTGGCACTTGGAAAGAACAGGGAGGTCAAGCCCAAGTTCCTTCACTTGGAAAGAAAGGAGCTGAGGCTAGGAGAGCCAAGCGGGGCTGTGATGTGCAGGGGTTCTCTGTAGCCACTCACCCTGGATTCACTGATGGGCTGAGGATGTAGGGCACAGATGGAGTGTGGCTGTGATGCTCTAGTGACGGCGGGGCCAGTTCCATCCACTACAGCCACCAGGGATCCCTCCCCCCGGTATCAGACTCACAAAGCCCCCGTGGTCCCCACCTCCACTCTGGAGAGAGACAAGTCCGGCTGCAGCCTTCTGGGGAGCTCTGACGGGAGCACGGCGCTGCTAAGTGCAGAGCTGGCCACTCTGGGGGAGTAAGAGGAGGTTGCTTGTTCCTTCAAAGCTGTATAGCCTCCCAAGTCCTATCAGGGTCACTGGGAGGCGGACTGATACCGGGACTGCAGCACCGGGCGCACGCATCAGAACCTCCGTGAGGAAGGCACTGGACTGGGCCGCGTTCCCTTCTTTTGGACAAAGGTCGTTATGAGCCGGAATCGACTCCTGGGCACCTAGAATCAAACTACATCAGAATCCAGCCGGAGGCCGTGAGTGGACAGCCCTCTGGGGAACGCCTCGCACTTCCACAAAGACCTCTGCAGGGTCTGCCACGGAGGGAGGACGGCGAGCACTCCCTTTACACAGCGGTGGCTGGCTTCACCTCGGGACCGACCTTTCCCTTCTCCCCGAAGAAACGCATAGAAGCCAATAGAAAGCGCCCCACACACGTAGCACTTCAGAAGCCATACAAACACTCAACCAGCGGGCACCCATTCTTCGCGTTCCCTTTAGAACTGAGAACAAGGTGGATGGAGAGGCTGTCCCCCAACTGTCCCTCCAGGTGGATGGAGAGGCTGTCCCCCAACTGTCCCTCCAGCCGAGACATTTGGGCTGGCTACAGAGAGACCGGTTCTTCTGCGAGCACTGCTACTTTCCACTTCAGTCTCAGTGGGGGACGCAACACACACACACACACTCAGTCTGAACAGCCCCAGCAAATTCCTGACTCTGAATCTCCGGAACCTCAAGAGGATCTCACCCTTCAAATTCAGGGGTGGCAGAAGGAAAGCACACGGCACCCAGCAGACACTTAGAAATGGTCCCTGGGGGTCAAGGTGCAAAGCCATTTCAGGCAAGTGCCTGCCACCCCGAGCCCCCAGGCCCACACCCAAGTTCCCACAGACCGACTTCTGAGCTCAAAACCTGGAGAGCAGCTTTGCAGCCACCGTCCAAGCCTTGGAGGCAAGCCGAGTGCTCCCTGGCCTGCTGGGCCCTGCTTGGCCGCCGGCGGGTTCCTGCGGCACACATGGCCGCATGTGCCCCGTGGGTGACGCCGCGGGCAGCTGCCGGCACCACATGTCGCCGTCCCGAGAGAGGAGGAGCTGAGTGAAAGCAGCGAGCACTCTTTCACTCCCCTCGGGCTCTGCCTTGGAAAGCCATTGTGTGGGCTGTGGAGGGAAGGACCGCGGGCTGGCTCTCTCCAGGCTTCCCCGCGGATGACAAGGTGGTGTAAAAAGCACAGCAGCTACCCCTGGCAGCTCTGGTGAAGGGCAGGCCTCAGGGGGCCCGATTGGGCCCAGGCAGCATTGTCACATACTGAGCTGGGCTCCACTGTGTGCCTTGTATTTTGCAGCAGAACTAATCCCTTATAGGGGTACTTGTCACCCACGCCTTTTGTTTGCTTTACGGGGAGAAAAAGCTTCCCCTCTGAAGCAACCTACACCTTCCCTCCGTCATCTGGCACCCTGGCCTCTGCTGCTGGGGATACAGGGCTCCCGGCAGCCCTGCCCGCGCACAGGCTGCTCTAGCTAGCGTGTCTGGAGCGGTCTAGGCCCCAAGGGGGGGGTCAAGGGGAGCCCACCAGTGCTGCACAGGGGTGGGGTGGGGGGGCACCCCCCTTTTTCAACTCGCAGCCAGCTGGAAGTGCTCACACTCTTGCTGACAGGGCCCCTGGCCCTTCAGCTAGCATCTGCTCAGAGTCCCCGGAAAGCAGAGCTGCCTTGTCTAACCCATCCAGGGTGGGCAAGAGGCGGCGGGGCTAGCTACCAGTGTGCTTCAGGCCCAAGGACACATGGCGCCCTTCATGAACCCATTCAGTCAGGCCACCTCCCTCTCTGCCCCCTCCACCAGACCCAGACCCAGCCGTGACACCGTCCCCAAAAATACGAAAGGAGAAATGATTGACTTACAGGCGCCGAGGCAGAGTTCGTAGGGTGTATTTTTTGGTCACCTGAAAAATAAAACTTTAAAAAAATATACAGGACTTTTTGAGTACAGGTATTATTGTCAATGGCTGAATTATAAATAGTGTCTCTGGTCATGTTCACAGCGAGAGCTGGAGCGAATGTTCCAATTCCAGTGAAGGCTGGAGAGAGTCGGGAGGCCAGTGGCTGGCGGGCCCGCGAACGCGCGCTCTCTCTGGACTCCAGGTGGAGTTAAACAGTCCAGGACGCAGGGCTCAGGGTGGGGCCAGGGGAGTGAACGCCCCGATGTTCTCCTGCAAGGTCAGGGGATTCTTGAAGAGACCAATTTATAAATTATTAAAATAGAGGACTAAAAATTCACACGGTAAATATAAATCACAGGCTATTGTCGAAGTTATAAAGGTGGCATTGTATGTTTCTTCCCCGACTTCCCCCACCAAAATTTTAAAAAGACCTCACAGGCTTCCTAATGTCTGAAGTTCGAGTCGGCGGTTCGATCTTCTCCGGCCGAGAGATCTCTGGGTGCCAGCAGCCTGCCTGTCGGCTGTGACAGCTCAGCTGCTGTGATCTTGCCCACGACAAGACATGGCTTTTAAAAACGCAAGGCTGCTGGAGGGGAGCTCACCGTGGTGCCGGTCAGACCAACTCTTTCAGAACTCAGGCCGGCTATGTTTTTCTATGTCATAGTATTATTATTATTATTATTATTATTATTACTTTAAGTGCCTCATTTCCCAAAGAGGAAATGCTAAGGGGCTTGACACCTTGTCCGTCGCTACCGACACTGGCCTAAAAGGCAGTGGCAGACGGAAATGGAATCCAAACTCAAGTAGTACAATGCTCGGTGCCCCAGAGCGCCCCGTGTGTCCTTTCCCTTCTTGTTCCTCAATGCATTAGAAGTATAGGTTGCATATAAGTAGGGGTTCTCGGGAGAGGTAAAGCCACGCCGCCACATTGCACCTCTCCGTGGCTGCTCTGCTGATGGGCTTTCAAAGCGACCCGTAGGGAGGCACAGTCCTGAGTTTGAAGTTCACCTTCCAGCCCTTGGGTTCTGTCGAACAGCTCCGAACGTGGACAGCCCACTCAGGGCTGCTTTGTTGCTACAGGCGTGGGGGAGGGAAGGCAAGGGGGCTTACAAGCCCAGGAGCGGCGGGGAACCCAACCAAAAAGGGAACCACTTGCCACTCTGAGCAGCTGGCCAAGGCCGAGGATCGAGCCCTTCTTTCTTCCCTGGGCCCAAGTCCAAGCCATCCCCCAAGCCCAAATGGTCAAACGGGAAGCCTTTTGGGTGGGCGGGCGCCAGGGTGGGATGAGGGGGGCCTGGCACCTTCGCCGCCCTCCCTACCCGGCCGCTGCTTCTCTAAGCGGCTGCGGTGCCATGTCAACAAGTCTAAGAGCGATGGGGCTCTTTTGTGGAAGAACGTCATAAATCGTTTTCGGAAGGAGGGTGGGAACTGCCGAGGGGGGAAGAAGAGGTGATGGACAAAGCGGTGTTTGTGCCCTTCTGGCTAGCTGCTCACTGGGGGCCAGCAAATAGCCCTTGCTTGACCCCATCCGCCAGCAGCTACCCGGGTTTGTGCGAGGATACATCGAGTTCTATGAATCAGAGTGTCTAGTGCATATGTCAACAATTATATATACACGGCTCTATCAATTAAACGCATCTGTGGCCACTGCTACCGGGTCGTCGTACCTGAGCTCCACTCCTCCTCCCTGCAAGAGCTTCGGCTTCATAATCACAAAAGCAAGCTCCCTCTTTCCCCTGAGTCTTGGGGGGCAGCCCGAGGCACCCCCCGCCCGTAAGAAACACAAGAGCAAGCAGGGTTCGCACGAGGGGTCGGGGCAGGGTCTCCCCACGCCTCCCCCCCCCCCCCAAGGTCCTGGGCTGACCGTGCCCGGGGACCCTTCTCTCGGCCCAAGCTCCGGCTGCGGTGGGATCGATCCCACCGATCGATGGGTGGGGAGGCGAGGCTCACGCCCGTGGCGGGCTCCCCGGCTGCCAGGTCCGGTCTCCGGGTGTGGGGAGAAGGGTCCCCCCCGGCCGCCCCCGGCGCAGGGGCCCGGGGCTCAGCGACCGCCCGGCGCCTGCTCCTCGTCCTCGTCCTCGTCCTCGTCCGCTCCCCGCGGCCGCTCCAGCGGCCCGGCGGCCGGGCTGTGGGCAGGCGGCTCCGGGGGCGCGGGCCGCACCGCCTGCAAGGGGGGCGCGTCGCGCGGCGCCTCGCGGCGCGGGGACCCCGTGGCGTTGGAGCCCGCCGCCGCCGCCGCCGCCGCCGCCCCAGAAGTCCCGGACGGGCCGGTGGCGTTGGAGCCGCCGGGGGGCGGGCCGGCGGCTCCCCCCGAGGTCCCGGCGCCCACCGGCTGCCAGATGAGGCTGTAGTAGACGGCCAGCACGATGGCGGCCAGCGACACGGAGAGCACGTAGGCGAAGACGGTGGCCAGCCGGACCCACTTCTTGTTGGTCTTGGCCGCCATCTTCGCCTTCTTGTCCCCGGTGTAGGTGGCCGGCTTGCCCCGCTCGGCCGGGGCCGCGTCGCGCTCCTTCATGGGGGGGCCCCGGCTTTTGCCCCGGTGCTCCACGGCCCCGGCTGGAAGGGGCCTGGCGGCCTGCGGAGACTCGGCAGGGGCGGCCCGGCGCCCTCGGTTCCCGGCGGCTCCTCACGCCGCCCGCCCGCAGCCCGCCGGGGAGCTGCCGCCGCCGCCGCCGGGGCCTGAACCAGTCACCGCCGCCCGCGCCGCCGCCGCCGCCCGGCTCCGCGTCCCCATCCGCATCCGCCGCCGCGCGCTTCGCCGCCGCCTGCCCGGCCGCCGGGTCTCCAGTGGCCGCGCGGACAGAGCGCGCTCCGCTCCAGCCGGGCTGCCCCGCCTGCGCGCCGGCTACCGGGGCGGAGGAGAGCGCTCGCGGCTGGGGGCTGCCTCTTAAAAGGGCGACGCCGGGGTCCGGAAGTGCCGCGCGGGGAGGCGGGCTTCAGTTGGGCGCCGCCGGCCCCACCGCGCCGCCCCGTTAAGACCGAGTTAAAGGAGGCTGGTGCTTAAAAGGGCAACGCCGCCGCGGCCCCGCGCGGGCTGGGACCGATCGCATGGGAGCCCGGGGCGCTTCTTTAAAAGGGGGGACGGCGCCGTGCTGGGCGGGGCGTGGAGCGGGAGGGGAAGCTCGGAGGGGCAATCGGGAGGCGCCGCAGGCGGCGCTGGCACCTCGGGTCGCCGTTCCAGGGCGCTGACCGTAGGCACCGGTGGGCTGGCCGCAGGGCACCCCCGGAAGTGGGGTGAATGCCACTCTGCTCAGGCTCCCGGCTCGTGCCCCGCTCCACGCCCCCGCCGGACCGGTCGGTCCCTCGGACCCCTCTTCGCTTTGCGGACCAGCCTCGCCAGTGCCCCGAGCATAGCGCCTTCGCGAGAAGCCTGGAGTGTGCGTGATCCCTGGGGGGCGCGTCTCGCCCCAGTCGCTATGGGAGTTGAGCCTCGGGTCGCTGTTGGCACCTTTCCGATGCCACAGTGCCCTCTTGGAGTCCTGGAATCAGGCTACTCAGTCCCCAGCCGCCCCCCACCCCAGGACAAAGCCCCCAGCTGAGCAGTCCCACATGTCCCGCTCTTGGGAGCTCCTGACACCTGGGGCTGCACTGAACCTGATGTCACTAGAAGTTTCCGCCTCTTTGATCCCCATTGGGGACGGGCTAAGCAGTGCGCTTTGTTTGGGGTGGGGGTGGGGGGGGCTCCGCTCCTGAAAAGTCAGCACTGGGAACCTTTCCTGCCCCTCAAACTCTCAGGGACCCGCTTTCCCTGGTCTTCCACCTCCTTTCTTTGTCCTCGCCTTCTCGTCCACCGGTTCCCTCTCCATCAGGAGTTTCTGGCCCCTCCGTGAATTTACGGGTAGTGTGGACCGTCTGAGGGGGGCGGGAGTGTGGGGAGAGGACTGTGGTCCTGATGGGGTGCTGGGGGAAGCCTTCCTTCTCACCCCACCCCCTCCCCGTCTGTGAGAATGAAGCCCGGGCTTCAAGGGCTCCCTGGGTTCCCCG
>PVJH01049154.1:0-10452 GCA_004026705.1 Nesogale talazaci
ATATTATTTTATAATGACAGGGATATAGGTCTATGTATGTATATTTATTTATGAATTAAATATTAGGGTAGCAGACAGACTTTGGACAACTACGCAATTCCTCCCTCAAAACAGGAACACGTTTTCTAATAATTTGGCACTCTGATACCTCCCAATGTGATCGCTAAAGACAAAATGGTTAGCTACATAAGCAAAGGTGGTGAAGAAAGTGGATGCTGCCCAGCTATCAAAAGATATAGCATCTGGGGTCTTAAAGGCTCTCAGTTAAAGAATCAGCTATCTAAAAGGGAAGCAAGTAAGCTCACATGGTAAAAGCACAACAGATTGTCTCATCACAGCTGTCATGTATCAGAAGATCCAAAATAAACTATATTGATGCAAAAAGAGAGGAGTTGGAGTGAAGACTCAAAGTAGATCTGTAGAGAATTGGGCATTCCCTAGTAGTAGGGTCATGTAGAACAAGCAATTTAACCAGGATACCATATAGCACTCATAAAACACACATCATCCCTCTAGGTCTTGAATGATTCTCAGCCCACCCCTTACCCTCAACTATTTTGAGCCCAGTTCTACCTCTCGAAACAAGGAATCCAAAACAGGCAACCCTCCCAGGAACAGGTATCAGAGTAGCCATAGCATGTGGGTTGGGGTGGGGGAAGGGGGAACTGATCACAATAGTGGATATATCACACCCCCTTATCCACCCCACCCCCCCACACCTTCTGAGATGGACAAAAAACAGAAATGCTGGTGAAGGGAGGCAGCAAACAGGGTAAGATATGAAAATAAAAATAATATACAATTGATCAAGGGTTCATGAGAGGGGGGAGGGGATGGAGAGGAAAAAAGAGGAACTGATATCAAAGGCTCAAGGAGACAGAAAATCTTTTAAAAATGATGGTGGCAACATAGGTACAAGTATATAATTTGTAGGTTGTTATAATATTTCTAAGAACCTCAACAAAATAATTTAATAAAAAATTGAAATTAAGAATGTGTAAGGATAAATTTTAATTCTTTTCCACCACTCACAAGATATATATATATATATATATATATATATATATTTTATTTAGGCAACAATAGCTTTGAACATTTCAAAGTTTTATTTAAAGACTTGTGTCTTTAATAATATCTGTAGCTTGAAGCAAGCATGGGATAATGAGTTTTCCTTCAGTATTTTTTAGCTGTTATCTGGATAAATATATACATAGATGTAAATATTGAATGTAATTTGTCTTGCATTTGAAAATATACTGGGGACAAAGTTTTAAAATCTGTATACATTTGACATGGCAGGCACTACTTTTTAATCATTCAGGTATTTGATGTAGATGATTATTTCAGTTTAAGGATGGGAATTTATCCCATGGTACTTAAACCTGGTTGTCATTCAGATCATCTGGCATGCATGTCCTGAGCCCCATCTGTTAGGTTGTCAAAATGCCATACTGAGGAAGTGGCAAGCTAGTTTTAAGTAGAGATAAATGCCAACCCAAGATTAATTTAGCAGAGCATGTTAAGTGCAAAAAGTGACATCTCCGAAAGAGGAAACTCTTGACTAGCAATGCCAAATTGGGGCGTGTGCTTCACTACATGTGAGTGCATCTGTTGCCACTTGTGGGCCTCATGCTATAAAAGAGAATGACTTTCACTGTGAAAACAAGTTGGGGGAGGAAAAAGGAAACAGGGAATTCTATAGCTAATAAATGCTAGAATTCATTATTGCAATTTCAATGAAGTTTCTGAAATAGACAAATGAAAAACTGTTAAAATAAATACAGACTACTCTAAAGTTTAAACACTTAGCCAATAATTTAATGGCATTGTTACAATAAGGAAAGAAAATGTAAATAAAGAACATGTAACAACTAATGCTATATTACATTAAAGGGTCATGTCTGGAATGTGTTTTACATTATGGTTAGGTTATCAATACCATTCTGAAAAAAGACTAAGAATGGAGGCATGGAGAACTTCAAGTTTCATTATTAGTGAGGATTATGTTATTTGGAAATTAACGAAATATTTTAGATTTTAAAATGTGTAAACAAAGAAGTGTTAATAGGCTAACTATAGATTATTTTAATAACATTTATAAATATCTTTCTTATGTTCAAATAAAGTAAAATAGAGTTAACAGAGTATTAATAAATTTTAGGATATTAACAATGCTCAGAAGAATCACTTCCTCATCACATTAACGATGATTTATTATCTAATTCATTTGACATTATTATTTTTTTTTGTGGGCATCACTGCCTCTGGTGGTCGTGGGCGCTACCCAGCCGTCACTGGATTTGAACCGCCAAGCCTGTGGGCTGCAGGTCTGCACTCAACCACTTACGCCACCAGGGCTCAGCCCATTTCACATTATTTAATGAGCACCTGTTCTTATCGTTAGCTACCTGAGAGTCTGTTCTTACTTACAATGACTCAGTGTACTACACGACAAACCATTGCCCCATCCTCCGCTATCTTTGCAATTATTTATGAGCTTATTTTGCAGCCACAATATCAGTGCATCTCCTTGAGGGTCATGTTCTTTTATCCTGACCCTATACTTTACCGAAGATGATCTACTTTTCTAAGGACATGTACTTTCTGTTAACGTGTACAAAGTACCTGAGATGAAATCTGCACACTGGCTTTGTTCCTCAAACAAAATTTATTTTTTTTCTTCTGACAATCCATGGTATGTTCAATATTCATTTGTCGTTGATCTTCTTTACTGATTGTCAAGTTTTGACATGCATGTGATGCAATTCCATCAGGGGCTGGAATGGACTCTACGACAAATTTGTGTCTGTATGTATTTCTCTGAAACCCAGGATCCCTCTTAATGGAAAGAATTTAACTCATGTATGTTCTGGTCTCTGGAAAATATTTCTATTTCCTTTTAAAATTGTTATGCTGTGTTCAGATAGTGTTTAATATGTTTTTTCGGATAGCCTTTATTCTCTTAATTTTATTTCTAAATTCTAGTCATTCTACTATATTTGAAAAGTCACTGATCCTTTTTATACTGAGAGTCAATTATTTTCTCAATGTTTTGGACTAAGTAATTTATATAAATGATGGATGCACTTTTAATAGTTTTCAAGAGCTAGACACTATAATTACTGCATACAATGTAAATGAAGAGGGGTACAGTTGTATATAATTTGTTCAGCATTGTGGCAGTGATGTACTTTGGTGTCAGTTTCATGATTGAAAGTGTATGGGTGGAATCTAGCCTACTAACCTGGAGATAGCCAGTGAGACCTCTGTGTGGGCATGACTTTCTCCTAAGAATTTTGGGAAATATGGCTGAATCTCCCCCGTGGAGGTGATAGACTTATGACTGAGTGCCTTGGAGATTCTATACTGACAAGATACGAGGCTCACACCCTGTGACACATCCTGGAGGAGAAACCACATAGGTTTACCTTGATGGAACCAGACTTCTGAAGCCAGAAAAGCCCACAGAGACTCCTGCCAGTGTTGAGATGCTCAACAAGTCATTGAGAGGCCCCTGCCAGTGCGGAGATGCTTCTACCACCACTGGATACACAAGGCTCTGCACCCCCTGGCCAGTGATTGTCCTGGCGTCATTACTTGTGCCACATGCATCTGAAGAACACTTTACAGACTGGTATTGCACATATGAACTAATATCAAACTTGTGGGCTTGAACTGGACTGGATTGAGATGCTTTCTCAATGTTCCATTAAGTCTCTCCCTTGTATATAGATGCATATTTATGGATTTGTTTCTCTAATCTACCCAGACTAACACAAGAATAGAATTATTGTTATAAGTGATTTAACTAGGATTTACTTTCTGGAATTCTGGATCCACACTCTTAAAATGTGCTATAAAATAGACACAATTTATGCTTTAAAATACATTACAGAATTGGAAAGAAATTATAGGAAAATGAGAAGTCATTGATAGCATGGATATATAAATATAAGCTAATGCATTCAGAAACAATCTGGCACTTGACCTGGAGTCATTGGTTAATTTCTGGTGACTACCATAGAGTATTGTTTATTGTTCTCATTACGAGGTGCTTTGAGTAAAAGCCCAACACAAAGCCTAGTTTGAACAGAAGAGGGAGTCTGTTTTACAATCTTGAACCATGATTCCCTCTCTGTGAGCCACACACAGGCACTGCTGCTTTGTTCAGAAAGATTCTGCTGCTTTGGGACACTAAATCATTTCTGATTTACCATAAACCAATTGTCAAGTTTCTCCATTGAGCTAATTGCCTTTTGATATTTATGTAAACAGATTTTTATGGTACTTTTTCTCACGAAGTGTATAGTAGGTTGTGATATTTGGTCAGTAGCCTGCCACTTCACCATTGTGCCTTCAGGACTCTTAAAATTGTTCCAAACTGGAATAAGGAGACACCTACTCATAAAGGGGTTCAGGTCATAATACACAATACATTACTAATATGAGGAACTTATTTGTTACCATCAGGTGAGGAATTAAATATCATTAGCCATTTTGTTGAAAATGAGATTCTATTAGTGCCACTTAGTTTTACCTCTAATCAGATAGCACAAAAGATTTGTTGCATTGTTTGTGTGTGTGCGCCGGTCATGTGCTTAATGTCAATTTCATGATTGGAATTCTAGGGAAGGAGTCTAGCCTGTTAGTCTGAAGATAGTCATTGAGTAGTCAATGAGGCCTCTGTGTGGGGATGGCTTTCTCCTGAGACATCTGGGAAATCTTGTGATATTTCCCTCGTGGAGATGAGAGGCCATCTTCTCAGTTGTTGGAAGTCAGTCTCTGAGATGACAAACTATAGACAAGACAAGATGGCAGTGTCCAAAGAGCTGGAGGAGTCAGAGGAGAAGCCACACAGCTTTACCCTGATGGAACCAGACCTCTGAATCTGGAGAAGCCTCCTGCAGACCCCTGCCAACACTGAGTTGCTTCTACCACCACTCAATGCTGTTGAAGGACCCTGAGCCCTGGCAGCAAGGAGCCATGGGGAGATCCCTGCTAGCGCCAGGATTCTGCACCCACTGGCCTGTGACTTCATGAATCAGAAGGAGACTTTATAGACTGGTATCATGCATATGGGCTAATATCAGACTTATGACTTTGAATTGTACTGGGCTGGGATGCTTCTTCAATGTTCCATTCCTTTTGTATATGAACTTTACCCTTATATCCAGATGCGTGTCTATGATTTTGTTTCTCTAGTCTACCCAGACTAACACAGTGTGAATACAAGAGCTCTTGAAAAAGGGTATCTTACGGTGCTCTGGTGCTCCAGTAAACACTGATCTTTTAACTGAGGGGACTGCAAATGATATAATATAGACACTATGTGTATCACAGATCAATGCTAAAATAGTGAATTTTCTGAAACCATTCTGTTTTGCTTGAGCCTTCTAGCTATATTTAGTTCTTAATGGTTATAACTCAGTCCTAGTAATTTCTGCATTTTCTATAACTTGTTTGGGTTGCCTTTGTCCATTGCTATTATCTTGTACATTGATTTTTGAAAACTTGGTGGTCTAGTTTTAAATAGGAACGGACAGGACACATGCTTGTCATGTTACAGCTGACTGTTCACAAGACAGGAATCAGCAGATTTGCTACATCTGAACATCTGTAAAACTCTGTCCTAAACATCTTTCCCTAGATCTAACCTCATCTAATTGACAGATAGTTTCAAGTAATATTGCTGTGACTTCTTTTTTGAGCTCCCTCTATAAAAGGGCGTAAATTATTTGGATTCCTTAAGTCCACTGAGATATTATGCATTATAGTAAGAGGTACCTTTTTCTTAATTAGGTTTCGAAGAGTCTCCAAGAATCTCCTGGTCTAAGATTTACCTTGCGTATACATTGCCTATTACATCACTTAAAGATTGCTCTAGAACTTTGCTGGTTTGCTTGCAAGTTCACAGAGGGCTATAATATTAAATATTTATAATTTTCACAAGAAATTAGTAAAATTTCAAAAACTTTGCCTTAATTTTATTCCATATTTTCTTCTTTGTCAAATATTTGCTTTGATAACATTCACAATAGTTTCTTACTTTTAATTATACCAAGAGGTTTAATTACCCAATATTTGTCTACCTAATATTTCACTGTAGAGAGATATGAATTTGGTATTTACATATTTAGCATTCCACCTATGTAAATTTTGAGAATAGTAAATAATTTAACCATTTTGGAAGTTGATTATTGTGGCATTCATGTGCTTATGTTAATTTTATGATTGAAATGTAGGGGTGGAGTCTAGCCTGTTATTCTGCAGATAGCCATTGAATCGCCAATGAGGCCTCTCTGTGAGCATGGCTTTCTCCTGAGACTTCTGGAAAGTCTCGCAATATTTCCCTTGTGAAGATGAGAAGCTATCTTCCCCAGTTGTTGGGAGTTAGTCTCAGAGGCGATGAGTCACAGGAAAGACAAGATGGCAGCATCCGAGAAGCTGGAGGAGGTGACGGAGAGACCACATGGCTTTGTCCTGATGGAGCCAGACCTCTGAAGCTGGAGCGGCATGCTGCTGATGAACCCTGAGCCCTGGAAGCGAGGAGCCATGAGGAGCCCCCTGCCAGTGCCAGAATTCTGCACCCACTGACCTGTGACTTCATGAGTCAGAAGGAGACTTTGTAGACTGATTTCAGGCATATGGGTTAATATCGGACTGATGACTTTGAACTGGACTGGATTGGGATGCCTTCTTAGTGTCACATTCCTTTTGTGTATAAACCCTTTCCTTATATCGATATGCATGTCCTTGAATTTGTTCCTCTAGTCTACCCGGACTGACACAATTATGTCTGCTGATAATTATTAATTATTTAGCAGATTTACTTTATACTGCTGTATGTTAGTTGCTTTGGAAAGCCATATACAACATGACTTACACAAAATTGTGACTTTTCACAATGTTAGATTTTTTTCATCCCATAGGATAACAAATCAATGAACTAATATACAGAGCCACCTGATCCTGTATGACTTAGTTAATTGGGAAACAAACAAACTCAGCTATGTATTACTCATCTTTCGATTGCTGCTTCCATAAGTATGGATTATAAATCCAAGCAGGTCAAATCCTTTGCAACTTTAATCTTTTCCCCATTTATTATGATGATACCTATTGGTTCACGTTGAGTTCTTTTGACACTGAGTTGCAATTCTTACCCAAGTCTGTGAGCCTTATTCTTCATTACCATGTGCTTTAAGTCCTCATCTCCCTCAGCACCTATGTTAGTCTGGGTAGACTAAGGAAACAAATTCATAGACACATATGTGTATAAAAAAGAACTTTATATAAAGAGTAGCTGTACACTAAATAAAAATCCTATCCAAATCCAGATCAAGTCCATAAGTCTGATCATTAGCCGATATGTTCAGTACCATTCTGTATATTCCTCATCAGACTTATGCAACACATGCAATGATGCTGAATTCAGGAAGATCAAGGCCTGTGTGTGGAAAACCTTGTGAATCCAGTGGCAGTGGAAGCATCTTAGCACTAGCAGGGGTCTCCATGTGGTTCCTTCAGCTCCAGGGTTCTAGTATAGCTCCATGCATCTTTAAAACAGGAATGTCTCCCAGGGAGTGGGTGTGTGTCCCACCTCCAGTGAGCTGTTTATCAATTAGCACATCCAAATGAGGTCATCAGCTGTGACCTGAATGCCAGAATAGATTTCACCCCTCCACTCTTCAGCCTCAAAATGACAATAGATTATTAAACTATTATAGAAAGCAAGGTGGTGCCACCTGCACACTGCATACTTCCTCTAATCCTGATTGCTCATTCCTCATATAATCCAGCTTCTCTGATGATTTGCAATGCTACATATTTGATTATGGGGAGAGGCTACAACTCTGACACACACATTTCTTGATCTTAAACTATGCAGCAATGCCTTATTCTGCTCACTCAATTGCTTCTTGATCCTTGCACAAATTACTCATGAGCACAACAAAGTGTTATGGAATGTCCAGTATTCTCAAGGCTATATAGAGTTAGTTATTATCCACTCTGTCAAATGCCTTAGCATAGCTAATAAAACACATATAAACATCATTATGCTACTCTATACTTTCAATCAAGATTCTTCTGATACAGACTGGTACTGGGCTAATGATCAGACTTATGGACTTGATCTTAATCCTTGATCTCCACATCCTTTTCTGAATTTTTAATGAACTTCTTGGAACTCCCTGTTAAGGTACTGCTGTTTTTTTTGGCATTTCTTACAATCTAATAGGAAGATCACAACCAGAAGAGTTGTAAAATCACCGCCACAATAAATTTTATTTTAGTTTATTATTTTTTGGGGGGACATAAATGCCCTCTGGTAGCTGTGGGAGCTACCCAGTGCTGCTCCTGAGAGCTGCCGCTGGATTTGAACCAACAAGCCCACAGGCCTCAGTCCTACATTCAACCACTTAACACCACCGGGGCTCAGACCAACAATCAATTTTAGAACATGTTCTTTTTACTTATATTAGAACATCTTCTTCTTCCTTGTGCTCATTGTTATTCAATAAATTTTCTTTTTAATTACAGCAAAACAAAACTAAACATTCTCCAATTCAACAACATCTGTGTGTAAAGTTCAGTTCTGTTGATTATACAATTTGTGTTGTACAACCACTATTTATTTCCTTTTCCAAGATATTTCACAACCATTAGCTTAAACTCAATGTCCCCTAAGCAAATACTCTTTCTCCTTAACACATTGCACATAGATCCCGAGTCTATTTGGTCTTTAATGTGCTAACTTGCAGATGGGTTTTGTATTTCCACTACTTCTACACCCATTCACATTGATTTGGTTGTTTGATTTTTAACTTCTTTATTTTAAAATATCCAATCTTTAATGTATTAAGCCTGGTAAGCATAGTTCAAGTTTGGCTTCTATATTCTAGTAGTTTTTTTTGATATAATATTCACATACCATACACTTCCATAATTGAATCAGTTTTTAAAATAATTAGATATACATCATCACAATCAGTTCTAATATCCCCTCTCTATTGTTTGCTACCCCATTTTTCTCACTCTCCCCACTCCTGTTGCCAAGAAACTCTTGCATTCAATGGTGTCTCTATCCTTCCATTTTTTGTGTGTTTCATAAACTGGGAAACAATATAAGCAAACAAACAACAACACAAAATAAAAAAATGAAGTAGAAAGAAGAAAGTAATAATAATATGAAGAGTAAAAAATTAAGAAAGAAAAGTTAATCATACACTAAAAAGTCAGAGGGGGGAAATTATCATGGAACGAGAGAAATATTTAAGTCTGGAGAAAATTTAGATTGGATCATAAGGAGGTTGACTGGTGAAATATCACATTATGCCATAGTCTGATGTATCATAATCAAGTTTATAATAGTCTCTGAATTTAAAACTCTTTGAATCACTCACCTGTGGCCAGAGAGATCTGCCAAAGTTTTAATCTGACTAGATGCTCCACAGGTAGATTTTGGGCTCCCAAGTTCACCTTAGCCTTTTAAAATTGTGTTTTCACAATTAAGCATTGCAACCATTCCCTTGATCACATCTGGATTTCTATTGCCATCGTTGGATCACATGTGGACTTTGTTGACACCTCCTTTAGGTGACTGTTTCTATACAAGTCTTTAAGACACAGACAGTATTTTCACCACTTTGCTATAGCACCCTTACCTTTAGTGATTTCTTCATGAAGGTGAGTACCAAGCATGGGCATGTTATAAAAATTATCTGTTCCAGGATTGAGGCTAGAATAATGTGAGAGCCCAGAATCCATATGCTTGTCTTCAGTATATGAACAACTATGGTTTACATTGGCAAAAACAAAAATAAATTTATGACAATGACCAAGAAGAACAACCACAAAAGAAAACTAAAACAAGCATACCAACAAAGACAAACATTGAGAAGATATGAGAAAAAATGCAACAAAAAAAACCCCTAACAAACATAAAAGAAAATAATTGTCAATCATCCTCCCGGGACACAGGCCACTGCATTGAGACATCAATAATTTATCCAATGTCTTCAAGTTTAAGATAATTTTGATGTAAGAAGTTTTTGGTGAGTATAGTCCAAATGGGGGTTGCAATCCATAAGATGTTGCTTTACATAGATTGAATCCTTAATAGATTGAGTTCTATCTACATTGAGCATGCGGGTTGGTGCTAGGGGAAAATTTATTTTATCATTGTTTACAAGAGAAGTTCCTGGCCTATCACAACAGTACCTGTCATAATAGTGTAAGGAGAGTATTGAGAGATTAAATATATAGTGAATGTGGGTCCCCTACCATTGGACACTCACCCACCCAGGGTTTGCACCCTCATTAAAGCCACCCAAGATGCAATGATAGTCTTTTCCACCATCTGGAGGTGGTCATTTTTGATTCTTCTTCCATAAGTGGATTTCTGTCCTAAGTCTAAGAGCTCCAGCTTTGAGACAGGGCACAGTTTATTCA
>PVJH01049155.1:0-10452 GCA_004026705.1 Nesogale talazaci
AAGACCCAAACAGACAAACAAAAACCATATTGTTAAGAATGAGGGGGACAGGTATGGAAACACAGGGAATCCAGTTCAGAAGAACCCCTTAGGACCACACCCCTCCAGAGGGGAGATAACAAACAGGAGGGCAGAGGGAACGTAGAGTAGAAAGGGAGAACATATTGCAAGAGTCTGCATATGACCTCCTACCTGGGGGATGGACAGCGAAGAAGTGGGTGAGGGATGGTGTCAGATCATGTAAGATATGAAAAAATAATAATAATTTATAAATTATCAAGGGTTCATGGGGATGGGGAAGCGGGAGGGAGGGGGAATGAGGAGTGGATAACAAGGGTTCAAGTGGAAAGCAAGTGTTTTGAGAACGATGAGGGAAACAAATGTACAAAAGTGCTTGACACAATGGATGCATGTATGGATTGAGATAAGAGTTGTACAAGCCCACAAAAAACGATTTTTTTGAAAAAGGGATTAAAAACCAAATAAGCTGAGCCCTGGTGGTGTAAGTGGCTGAGTGTGGGACTGCGGCCTCCGGGTTTGGTGGTTCAAATCCTGCAGTGGCTCTCAAGAAGAGTGCTGGGTAGCTCCCACAAACACCAGAGGGCAGTGATGTCAAAAAATAAAATAAAATAAAAAAGAATGAAAGGGGTTGGAGCAGAGACCCAAAATCCATCTGTAGACAATGGGATATTCCATCACAGAGGGGTCACAAAGAAGGGATTAATCAACCATGGCACAGTACAGCAACATGAAACACACAATAGTCCTCTGGGTTCTTGACACTTCCTCAACTATCACTTTCCCATTCCTGCATTTCACTGAGGGCTAGACTGGAGAATGCACACAGATTCAGATAAGAGATAAGAGCTCAGGACACAGGAATCCAGGAAAAGGATGTGAAGAGCAATATCAGAATGGTAGGGGAAAGGTAGGATGAGAGGGAGGAAGGAGGAAAGGATTGCAATGAATGACACATAACTACACCACACCCCTCCAGATTTGATGTATTGAACAGTAAGATCAAAAACTCTGATGCTATAGGATGACACCGAGAACATCATTCAAGGTGCATAAAAGGAAAACGGGAAGAATACACAGTCCTTGTACCAAAAGAAGTAGTGACATCCCCCCATTTCAGGAGGTAGCATAGGAGTAAGAGTCCATGTTACTGAAGAAACAAGTCTGAAAGCATTAGCCATAAACCAAGATCCACGAATTTGATGGAATACCAATTGAAAAGTTTCAAGAAACTGATGAAACATTGGAAGTACTTATTAGTCTATGGCAGGAAATTTGAAAGAGAATTTCTTGGCCAATTGACTAGAAGCGATCAATATGTGTATCCATTCCAAAGGAAGGTAGTCCAACAGAATGTTCCAATTATAGAACAGGAGACTTCCAGAGAGCTGAACTGTGGCTGAATTCAGATGAGGACATGGAACAACGGATATCTTTGTTGGTGTCTGATGGATCTTGGATGAAATCACAAAGTATCAGAAAAAATGTTTACTGTGTTTCACCAACTATGCAAAGGCATTAGACTGGGTGGATCATAGCAAACTAGGGAGAGCCTTGAGAATACAGGGAGCTCTGCAACACCTAGCTGTGCTCCTGTGGAACCTGAACAGGCAGTTGTGGGAAAAGAACAAGGGCAAACTGCATGGCTTCAAATCAGGAAAGGTATGTCTCACCCTCCACAATCAATATTTGTGCCGAGCAAATCGTCAAGAGAAGCGGAATTATATGAAGAAGAATGTGACATAAGGATCGAAGGAAGGCTGATTAACAACCTGTGAAGTACAGTTGACACAGCCTTGCTTGATGAAAGTCAGGAGGCCTTGAAACACTGGATGATGACGATCAAAGAGCATAGCCTTCATTATGGATGACAACTCAATGTAAATGAGACCAAAATCCTCACAACTGGACCAATAGGAAACATCATGGTGGAAAAAAAAAGTTGACATTATCAAGGATTTTATCTGGTGTTGATCCATAATCAATGGTCATGAAAG
The DNA here is from genome assembly GCA_004026705.1 of Nesogale talazaci. Classification (NCBI taxonomy): domain Eukaryota; kingdom Metazoa; phylum Chordata; class Mammalia; order Afrosoricida; family Tenrecidae; genus Nesogale; species Nesogale talazaci. The sequence continues at coordinate 2,016 of PVJH01049155.1, forward strand.
CAGTGGATAAGATATCAAAAGACATGTTGCTTTGGGTAAATCTGCTGCACACAATTTCATTAGAGTATTGAAAATCAAGGATGGTACTTTAAGAACTAAAATGAGCCTGGCCCAAGGCATGGTGTTTTCAATTTCTTCATATATATGTGAAAATTGGACATGGAATAAGAAAAGTGGGAAAAAATTGATGCATTTAACTATGGTGTGGGCAAAAATATTAAAAGTATCATGAAATACAAAAAGAATGATCTAACCTGTCTTGTAAGAAGTACAGTCAGAATGCCCCTTAGAGACAAGGATAGTGTGACTTTGTCTCACATGCTTTGGACAGGTCCTCAATAAAGACAAGTCCCTGGAGAAGGACCACATGCTTAGTATAGTCAAGAGCTAGCAAAAAAAAAAAAAAAAAGGAAGGTCCTTCACAAAATTAATTGACAGGGCGTCTGCAACAATATGTTCAAACATAGGAACAATTTTGAGGGTGATGGGGGTTTGGGAGGTACTTATTTCTGTGTGCATAAGTTTGCTATGTGTTGGAGCCAAGTGGACATCCCCTATCAGTAACAACACGATTCTATGATGGTATAAAGCACAGTTTAAGAAACCTTACACTAAAGAAGCAAAACAGCTTGTTCACACAATTGTAGAAGCCAGTGAGTCTAGTCCAGTTCAAATCCCTGTGCCAGACATTAAACTAGAGACTTCTCTGGAGTTGTGCAGCTGTGGGAGGCTAACAAACCCAGCAAGAAAAAGAAAACAGGGGGCTGAGCCACAGTGGTATAGTGGTTGAGTGCAGGACTGCGGCCCATTTGCTTGGTGGTTTAAATCCAGCAACAGCTCTCCGGGAGCAAGACTGGGTAGCTCCCACAATCAAGAGAGGGCAGTGATGCCCCCGCCCCCTAATAAAAAGAAAAGAAAAAGAAAACAGGTTGGCTGATGAAAAGTCAAATGACCCCAAGGTTGGCAATTCCAATGATGGCTCTGGGATCAGGGGGCTGGAAGTGGATGTACCAGATACAGGATCTCGATCCAACAGAAGCAACCAGCTTTCTCACACAGTCTCCTTAAAAATGTGCTAGTCACACTCCTGAGGCAACTTTCTTCCAATTGTGAACAAGCTGTGATCTTAAAAAGGGCCTGAGGCTGATCCCTGGTGGCGTAGTATTTGTGCACGGGACTGCGGCCCACTGGGATGGAGGTTCAATTCCAGCAGTGGCTCCACAGGGGCAAAGGCTGAGCCTCCTACTCCCACCACCAGAGGGCAGTGATGCCCCCCCCCAAAAAAAAGAAGGACCTGCCCTCTGCCACAATGTCTGGCTACCTACAGAGATGATTACTTTAGGTCAGATTCCACCATGCAATTCATTATGTTGTGTGTGATCATATCACAGAAAACTATGGCCAAACTACTGAGAATTCTGATCCAGCAGAGTTGACAACAACAACAACAACAACAAATCTAACTATTTCTTCACTGTGACTGACCCCTCTGTCCACAGGTGGGCATTGGTTCTCCATTCCATGACTCCCCAACCCCATTCACATTTGATATAATTTTTAGTTTTTGATGCCTGATATCTGATCCCATCGACATCTCATGATCACACAGGCCGGCGTGCTTCTTCCACGTGGGCTTTATTGCTTCTCAGCTAGATGGCTTCCTGTTTATCTTTAAACCTTTAAGACCCCAGATGCTATATCTTTTGATAGCTGGGCACCATCAACTTTATTCACCACATTTGCTGGTTGTAGGGAAGAGATGAGCTAGTCAGAGTGCAGTATAGCACCGATGAAACACAATTTTCCTCAAGTTTTTTGGTGCCTCTTTCCTCCCACTATCATGCCCTTAATTATACCTTACAAATTGGATTAGTCCAGATGTGCACACTGCTACATATAAGAACCCACAACACAGGGACATGAGGATAGATAAACCGCTGAGGGCCAACAATGAGAGTAGAGATACCAGGAGGCTTAGGGGGAGGTGGGGAGATAGGGGGATTCAATCACAAGAATCAATCTATAACCCTCTCCCAGGGGGATGGAGGATGATGTAAGATATGAAAATAATAATCTACAATTTCTAAGTGTTTGTGAGGTAGGGCAGATGGGGACAGAGGTGGGAGAAATGGGGAGCTGATATCAGGGGCTCAAGTGGGAAAAGAGAATGCTTTGAAAAGGATAATGGCAGTATATGTGCACATGTGCTTGACACAACAGATAAATGTGTGGTTTGTGATGAGAGGTGAGAGCCCCCAGTAAAAGTATTTAATAATAATTTTTAAACTCTAACTATCACAGTGCCTATGAAAGCAGCAGTCAAGAAATTAAACACAAGATTACATTGGGCAACTCTTTAGCAAACAGATTTCTTTAAAATGTTCAAACAGGTTTCTTTTTAAAATGTTCAAAGCAAAGATATCACTTTGAAGACAAAGACCCACCTACCTAATCAAAGTTGGACGATAATGAAAGAATAGATGCCTTTGGATCATAGTGTTGCAAAGACTATCAAATATTAGTGAGGACTGCAAGCATAAAGAACAAATCTGTCTCTGAAGAAGTAGAACCTGGAAGCCAGGATGGGGACTTTCTTCTTACATACTTTGGATGTTTTCCAAAGGGACTAGTCCCTAGAGAAAAACATCATGATCCTTAAAGAAAAATGGTCTTCACTGAGATGAATTCACACAATGGTTACAATAAGAGGTTCAAAAATGGCCACAACTGTGAAAATGGCACAGAACCAGTGTGACTGGCCTATGAATTGGAACTGACTCAGTGACAACACAATAACAACAACAACAACAACACTCTAAGTTCCTCCCCTCCTGACTTACCTCCAATGATGGGACATTTTACCAGTTGCTTTTTCCTCCTACAAGTATATTTCTAAGTCATGGGAGCATTGTGAGCTAATGTCATAAGAGGGGCCCATTGGTTCTTCTACACTGTTTTAAAGTTCACTGGGTTCATACCCCCAATTAGCAATGTTTCAGGTTATCTGTGTGGCTTCTTAGCAATGTTCTCAGTCATGACTTCCTCTCTAACATACATTTACCGAGTACAACTAAGTGTTAGGCACCAGCAAGCTTTAGGCTCCATCTTACCATCTTCACTTTATGGGTTTCACCTGTTGAGGGGCATCTCCCCTAAGCCGATCAGTCCAGATGTCATCGTGATGTGTGAATCCCATTAATCTCCCTAATCCATGATAAACTCAACTGGAGTCCATCATCTTGACCATCAAATCTAGTGGTTTATCTCTAAATGACTTATTCGCACATTGCAGCAAAATATTCTTCCAACCAACATTTACTGAGGCTGGCATCATGTTCCCTTAAGTCCTAGTACTGCCATCTTTCTTTCTTGTGGCCTCTGGGTTAAGGTCTTCCTAGACATTTTCTTTGCTGAGCTTCAAGAATGCATTACCAATTGTCTTCCAGTCACCTCCTACTCGGTGGTAATGTCACCTGGGTATTCCAAATTGTAATCTTAGCCTCCAAGAGAAAGGAAGATAATGATTTTCAGTTTAATTTTTGTATTAAATTTATAGCTTAACAGCAATGATAAAGGGAAAAACCAGATGCCCACTCTTCTTCTAAAGCAGTAGCAGAACATCAGTAGTATCTCCGAGGTCCACAGTGCTGCCCTTCTGGTCACACTGAGTTCCTGCTGTGGTGTTTCCATGGGTGAATATCTTGATCATGGACATACTTGATGAGCAAAATCACCTGAGGAAGGCACCTCACATTCCACCAGTGGATGGCAGAAAGGTCACCACATTTGGTGCTAAAGCTTGCACTCAGCTTAATGAGCTCATAAGTGAATGATACAATGTCACGTCTACTCATTCAAATCATTTATCATCTGTCAGGCCAGAAAGGCCTCAGCTTGCATTTGACAGTGCAGCCCACACAGATCCGGGTTCCCTGGGGTGGGGGCGGGGAGGGAGGGGGGTTGAGATATCTGACTGCCAAGCATGAACATTCTTACCAGCCACACAGCCTCGATTGTTGGACAAGGCTCTGCTGATTTTCATTTTTCATATCTAACAGGGGACTTTTGACCTTGTAAATACTCCCTCCCTCCCTTCATGGGCAGGCAGTGCCCAGGCCTTCTTTCTGACTCTCATCCCATTGCTCCCACAGGCCTCTCTCTCTCCAACCTGTCCTAGGTTTCGATTTGTGTACAGGGAGAATGGCAATTCTTTTTCTTCTTGGAAACAATCATAGAGGCGCTGTCATTCTGTTTCATGACACTTCCATCATATTCCAGCCATATGAAACACTTCCCAAATGAGCCATCCATTCTACCATTTCTGTACTTTTCTTCTCCGTTGTTGTTGTTTTCTATTTAGCTAGAGGACCTGATTTTTTTTTTGCCAGAGTCCCCCTACTCTTATTTTTTCAGGCCTCCTCAAATGTCAAATCCTCTATACGACTTTTGTTATATTCCTCCCACTGTCCCTTGAGCAGAATTAACTCTCCATTTTCTGCACACCCATAACAACTGATGCATTGCTCCATTATAAACATCTGTTACAGTTACACTCCACTAACTGGCATTAAGGCTTTGTGGCAGTCTTTTAACAGAGTGGGAGGAAGAGACTCAAAATGACAAACAACCAAAAACCGTCCTCCCTTCATAAGGATTAAGGGATTTGCTAGACCAATCAAGTCTGCCAGGAATTGTCATTTTTGGATGAGTAATTCCCTTGAAGCCCTGTGTGAATCACCTTCTGGCTTGCTTGTGAACCTTCCTGTCTTAGTTACCTAGTAATACTGTAACAGATTTGTCACAAATAAGTGGCTTTAGGTGACAGAAATGTAATTTCTCACAGTTTAGAAGACTAAAGTCCAAATTCAGGACAACAATAGGGAAAGGTCACTATCTTTTTCTATAGGAAGAGCCTTTTCTCCTTCAGCTTGTCTGGTCCTGGAAGTTCTCTGTTCTTTGGCATTCAACCTTCATATGCATCTGTCTTCTCCCTACTTGTGTTAGTCTCAGTGTCTAATGTGTTCTTTCTATAATTAGAGAATTGCTTTCAGATACACTCAACAAAGTTATTAGCAGGACGTTAGACTGCGTTAGGGAGAGTGATTACATTACACTGCATTACAACATATATGAACAGATACAAGGATGAGGATTCCAACACACCTATGTATTTGTGGGGAACAAAATGCAGTCTACGACACCTACACAAGTATGACTGACCCTCAGGTATGGACAAGTAGAGACTTATAGGAAAACACCCAAACCAAATTCCTTGTTATTCAGTCTGTTCTGACTCATAGAGAACCTAGAGGAAAGAAAAGAACTCAAAGCATAGGACTTCTTATGTGTAATCTTGATGGAAGATGATGGAGTGATTTAGGAAGACCTGTTGGTTTCAGACTAATAACCTTTTAGTTAGCAGCTGAGAGCCTAACCATCACATAAAGAAAAACTTCTTGGAATGCTAAGGGAATCAATATGCAGACCAAATCCAAAAACCAAACTCATGCCATCGAGTCAATTCCAACTCAAAGTGAGCTTCCCTGACAGAGTACAATTGCTCCTTTGAGATGTCAAGACTTTAAACCTTTATGGGACCAGACAGCCTCATCCTTCTCCCTCACAGCAGTGGATGGGTTTGAACTGCCTAACATTAGGAGGTCAGTGTGTAACTCATTACACCACCAGAGTACTTGAAAATTGTGGGGTTGTGGGATAGACAAGGTTTTCCCGTTTCCACATGTTTGGGCCCACGTCATCAATGTTACATGTATTCAGATGGTTGTTTAAAAGTTTCTAGGTGGGGCTAGAGAGCATTTGTAAGAGTGTGCGTTGAGACCTAAAAAGCAGAATCTAGAAAATATCAGAGTTGAGAGGGAGCAAAGAAGGCTGGCTGGACATTCATGGAGCTTGACTCTGTTGCCGTGCTAGAAACTTCTATAGTCACGCTGCCTTAATATTCCTTTGCAAATTGCTATTGCATAAACCCTCCTGGGGTATAGTATCTAATATACAGATTAATTTGGTTCATCTATCATCTAGGGAACATACTGAGTCCACCATGAATGAATACAGAGCAAAACAAAAACTTATTTCTCTGTTCACCAAAATGACATTTTTTTCAAAAGCATGTGTTTATTGAGGTTCCATAAATTAACATATAGACTCATAGATATGCGAAGTTTTTCAACACATGGTAAAATTAGGTGCCTTGCAAAAAAATAAAAAGTATAAAGGCTGAGCCCTGGTGGTGTAAGTGGTTGAGTGCGGGACTGCGGCCCGTGGGCTTGGCGGTTCATATCCAGCGGCAGTGCCAGGTAGCTTTCACGACCACCAGAAGGCAGTGATGCCCACAAAAAAAAAAAGTATACAATAAAAATTAGGTGCCTTGGCTGATATTTGTGTTGGCTTACACTTGAGTATATACGTACACAAATTCCTTCTCAACAGAAGTTCATTGCCATGGGAGTCAAGTGATGAATCCTTTTACAGTGTCCAACGTGGGTATGTTCTTTGTCTTGAAAGAGGACCATGGCTAGTGATGGTGTGCTGAGTCGCTGTCCTCAGGCGCTGTCAACTCGGTTCCAATTCACAGTAACCCTCTATGCAGCACAACAGAACACCATGGGGCTGCACCATTCCCACAATGCTACTGCAGCCCCTGTGTCCGTTCATCATGTCAAAAACCTCGCTTTCCTTTGATGGCTCTCTACTTTACTTTGTGATAAGTAGGTTTGTGATAAGTATCTACTTTGTGATAAGTAGGTTTACTGTGCCATCCTGGCCAATGAACACGTGTGAGATTAAAATTGAAGGGTGGAGAGATAAAAGGTGAGCCTCACCTTTCTTATCTCTTGCTCTTTGATGATTGGACCAGTGTGAAACTGCCTTAGCTGGTGCTCTGCCTCAACTTGGGAGCTACACTACCTGTGGGACACACAACCTGTGGACTGCATCACTGTACTTTGAGGTTCCTTCAAGACCTGCTTCATCATGCTGCTGGAGTATACATCGCTTGAGCTGGGGACTGTCATCTGGCTGACTGTTGGTGACCTACCTTGCTGTTTGCAGGCTGTGGCCAGATTGCCTGAATTGATCTACAGAGGAATCGGTTGTCTGCTGCCTTGACTTGCACCAGCGACCCTCAAGACTTGAAGTACTGCCACTGTATTAGCAGTCTCACAAAAGTGAGTTGCACTGAGCCATTCGTACTGCTCTATAAACTAATTACCTGTTTATTCCTTATATTCTATCTACATAGATATGTTTCTCTACAGAACCCTAACATATTCATATTTACCAACAATGATGTCTTTCCCCCAAGTACTGGTTTTGTCTGATCATTTGTCTAAATATGAGATGAAATACTGCTGTTCTCACTTCTAAGGAGTACTCTGGTTGTACTTCTCCCAGGACAGATGGGTTTGGTCATTTGGCTGTCCAAAGTACATTCAATGTTCTCTATTAGCACCATCATTTAAATGTATCAATTCTCCTTCTGTATTTCTGATTCAATGGCTATCTTTCATGTGCAAGTGAGGCAATGAAAAATACCATGGCTAAGATCAGGTGTATAGGTGATACTTGATTCAGCCCCTTGCTAGGCTATTATGATGTGCATAAAATTGGGGGATTTAATCAATCAGCATACAGTCTTTCTAAGAGTTCCTAAAAGTATTTTCTTTAGGCACATTTTATTAAAGCTGTTTTTATAGATGTTGATGATGTAGATTCACCTATCCTACCATGTGCTTTCAAGTTACATTGGTTGTTCATAATTCCTGTGATTATCTTTCTTTGCATTAATAGATTAGAATAAATTAAAAGATGAAAAAAATAAACAGATGATAAAAGTGACTGTCTTCTTTATCTCAATATTTAAGTGGTGCACATATCACCATTTTTACAGTTAGCCCTCTTGATACACAGCATGTCAATGGAGGTGGGGTTTTTTCTGAGTTTTTTTTAAAAAAATAATTTTATAATTAACACAGTGGCTACAGCCGGGGGTTCAAACAGGACATTGGTTATGAAGTTAACTCAAGCCAGGGAAATGTGTCATTTTGTTGCACACAGGGTCACTCTGAGTCAGAACAGACAGGGTGACACCTGACAACAATAGCATTTTATTATTGAAGATAGGCAGGATGGGATTCCACTGATCTAATTGTGTTTGCATGATGGTGATGCTATTTGTAGTCAGTGCTTGATGCTGGATTAGAGTTGAGCCACTGTGTGACATGAGCTTTTGAAAGCTGCTGTTACTTTCATCTGTAAGAGAAAGCTGGATTAGAGACCTTCAAAGGTTGGTTTGGGTTCTAACGCTGTGATTAGCCAAAGGAGTTCTTATCTGCTCTTGCTGTGTTCTATTATTTAGCAACAATGTCAACAGAAAGCCTGTCTAAGGAAATCCCATATGTTTCACCCTGGATGTGAA
>PVJH01049156.1:0-10460 GCA_004026705.1 Nesogale talazaci
GGCCGGATGATGGGTTATTTATGCGTGTTTTTTATAGCCCGGCTGTCTTCTAAAAACGGCTTCAGGCCATTGCAGGGAAGTGTGTCCAGCGTCTAGCACACTGTAATAAAGCATCCGTCCCCTGCCCTGCCCTCTGTTGGAGCAGACCCTTTGGGAATCTGGGCCTATCCCTCACCCCCACCCGTCTTCATTTCAAAACAGCTCTGGAACTTCTTAGGGGCCCCGGCTTGCCTAGTCAGGAAGGGGGCTGGAGTCTGCGGTGCCCGTCTTGTTCTGGATCGGGGGAGGAGGAAAGATCGCCCCGAACAAACCGCGGTCCACAGACCGCCCATTTGCTGTATTCACAGCACACAGCTCCAAATGACGTTTGACCTTTTCCAAAAAGTCAAACCCACCCTCAAAGGTCAAGATGGTGCCACTGCCGGGGGGTATTGACGAGGAGAGTGCTGTGAGCGCCGAGTGTGTGTCCGAGAAGCGCCCGCGTCGGCCCCTCCGGGCTGGCACAACAGAGCTGGTATCAGAGCAGCTCTCCCCCCACCCAAGTCCACCTCAAACCAGCCCACTCCGCGAGAGGACGACATGAAACAAAGTCACGCAGACCCTGCACAGACAGCCTCTAGACCCCCATCTCTGGAAGGTGTGGGATTCCTCTGCTCCCACAGAAAGCCTGCGGCCATGTCTTGAACTCACAGGGGCTGAAGCTGTCCCCGAGGTCCCAGCAGCCCCCCGCCCCCCCCCCCTGTATCTGTGTGGGGTAGGTGGGGGGAGGGAGACATTATAGCCAGGAGTCCCAGAATGCCTCTGAAGGTCAAGATCTCTGGCCTTCTTCAGGCTCTCCCGGCTGGTTTCTCTTCCCCCACCCCCCTTTCTGGGCTCATTGCAAACAGGTCACTGCTGACTCTTGCTGGGGCCGGGCCCGCCTGCCAGAAGGCCCGAGCCCCAAGCAACAGCCAGCCAGTCGCCACCACACTGGTTCCCACGGGCCCTTGGGACCATGATCGTTGTGGTTTGGTGGGTAACTTTTCTTATGTAAATTCTCCAATCTCATCACAAACAGGCATGTATATTTAAATCGTCTTATTGGGGGCTCGTACAACTTAACACAACCCATCCATTGTGTCAAGCACATCTGTACATTTGTCGCCCTGGTCATTCTCAAAACATTTCCTTTCTACTTGAGCCCTGGTGTCAGCTCCTCATTCCCCACCCCCGCCCCCACCCCCCCCCGCCTCTCTCCCACCCTCACCCCTCTCCCCTCCACGACCACGATTATTCAGAGGCTTTTTCTGAGACACTAATGGGAAAGGTTCCGGTCAAGCCCACCAGCGTTTCCATTCGTCGTCAAATACTTAACCATGTGCGCCACCCGGGCTCTCCTGCCAGAAGGCAGGAGAGCGTAGTGGTTATGCCTGGCCACACACACACACACACACACCCCAGATCCCTTTCTCTTCTGCCTGTCTCTTCCTTCTTTTAGGGCCTGCTGCAACATCTGCAGGATAAATAGGCCCCTCATGCTCTTACTAACTGGTTCAAATCGATTGACCCCGTAAGAGGTAAAAGATAGCCTGTCGGCCAAGATACCCACGCCTTTAACTAGCTGTCGCTCAAGCAACCGAACAGAGCACATTAACCCAAATTTCTCAGAACCCCTTCTCCTCCCCATGGGCTCCTCAGTCTGCATTCCCCCACCCCACCCCCAAATTGGGCTAAAATATTTGCTGGGTCAACAGGCCTGCTTAAAGGCACCGGGTCCTATTAGGCAGGCGATGACAAAAGTGGTACAGATGCTCGCTGAGCCTGTGACAAGGTGCTCGGCCCGGCCCTGCCCTGCCGGCACTGGCTGGCGGCACCAGGAGGAGCCAGCCAGGAGGCGGTTTCCATGCTGCTCTCTGACCTGGCTTCCATTTGCCTTTTCATAGGTTCCCTCCCTGGGCATTTTCCTGGGAAGGCTTGGGTCTGTCTGGCTGAACCCAGCTCTCGGGGGCTGGAGCACAGCTGCTTTCCGAATAGGAATGGATGCTCCATCCTCGTCGTTGTCGTTTTTCCTGGTGTCTCCAGTGGCCTGGAAAGGGGGGAGGAAGGGGGGCAGCAGACACGAGGAGATGGCCTAGAAATCTTGGCCAGGTGGGGGGGATGGGTGGCAGCTTTCCCCAGCCCCCTACCCCTACTCAGTGCCCCCCTGGCTGCTGGCCAAGAGTGCCCCCCTGGGCGGCAGGGGTGTGGGAAGGCTGCCAGCAGCCCCCAACTTTCCTTCACTCTCTCAATAAACCTCAGCGAAGGGTATTTCCTTCCGGGCCTCCACCTGGGGGTGGGGGTGGGGGTGGAGGTGGGGGACAGGTACGGGAGAGGAACTGATTCTCCCAGCTGGGTCTTATCAGCCTGGCTTTTCACAAGCACTTAAATTCACGGGAAAGGGGGAAAAGTGAAATCAGATAGCAGCGAGAGTCTGTTTGCTGTTTTCTCCAATGAAATGGTTCAGAGTAAACAACAGGCGCCGTTGATGAAATCCCAGCAGGCTTACACAATAAAGCTGGTTACAAACTCAATCCGGCCGAGATGGCAGATCTGAAATTGTTTCAAAAACCCATGTCAGCCATTGTCTTAGTTATTGAGGGGCTGCTATGTCAGAAGCAGCACAAGTGGAGGGCTTCAACAGACCAACATCTATTTTCTCACAGTTTCAGAGGCTACGAGGCCCAATTCAGAGCGTTGGCTGGAGAAGGCGGGGCGCTCTCTCTCTCTCTCTCTCTCTCACTCCTCCCTCTCTCTCTGGGGGATGGTCCTTCTCTTCAGCTTCTACTTCCTGGCTCCTTTGAGATCCCTGTGTGTTGGCACCTCTCTTACCCCATCTCTCTCTCTCTCTCTCTCCACCCCCACTACTTTAATATCTTTTTCTATCTCAAAAGAGATTGTCCAACAGCAAGGCTGGGCCTCCCACTCCCACCAGAGGGCAGTGATGCCTAAAAAAAAAAAAAAAAGAAAAGAAAAGAAAGAAAGAAAAGAGATTGTCCACGTTATACAAGACACCCATGCTGCCCCATTAAAATAACGAAGACAACTCATTCTCAAACGGGTTTATATCCATGAGCACCACGGTGAGGCTTTATAACGTCGTGGGGAGTACATAATTCAATCCGTAGTAACAGCATTCAGATTTAATACTGTTCAGATGTGAAGACCACCCAACGCGCTCTATAGGAAGAAGACAATCCCAAGCATCATTCCAGCAGCTTTGTTTACAGAAGGCGATGGACCCACTCCATTGTATGTGGAATGTGAAGAGGCCCGGACACACGACAATCATTTTGAGAGAGATGAGCAAAGAAGGAGTGGTCCCACTTCCTGATCTTAAAATATCCTTTACAGCCACAGTCATCAAAACAGGCCGGGGCGGTACCGTAAGAGACACGGGCTATTCAGACACGACTGAGAGCAGAGACGCACAGGAGGCGGCAGGGGGCAGCTGGCTCTGTCAGGGTGCTAAGTCCCATCCAGGGGGGAAGAAGGGTCTCTTCAATAAATGGACTAAGAAGATGAAATTTCCACACAGAGAACAATGAAGCAGGAGCCGTGCTTCATACCATGCGGAACAGGAAACAACTTCAAAATGGATGAAGGACTTCCTTGCACACCAACCCTAAAATTCTTCAGAGAACAGGCAGTACTATCAGGCCCAATCTTCAACCATGGATTATCTAACAGCTTTAAAAAGATAATAAAAGGCAAACTAGATACACGAGACTTCATAAAAATTAAAATTTTTCGGGCTGAGCCCCAGTGGCGTAGTGGTTGTGGGCGGGACTGCGGTCCACTGGGTTGGCAGTTCAAATCCAGTAGCAGCTCTACAGAAACAAGGCTGGGTCTCCTATTCCCACCAGAGGGCAGTGATATCCCCCCCCCCAAATTAAATTTTTTCGTTTCTCAAAAGACTTTGCCAAAAAATTGAAGAGGCAAACCACCAACTGGGAGAATACATTCAGAAACCACATATCCAGTAGCACTCTCATAACCAAAACATGCGTAAAATTTCAACAACTTAGCGACAAAAAGACAAGCAACTCAATGATAAAATGGGCAAAGGATGGGCTCGAGTAGTCACTTCACCACAGAGGACATTCAAAGGGCCTCCAAACACTTGGAAAGAGGCTCAGAGAGACGCACATCAAAGCCACCAGGAGCTGTGCCCTCTCCTCTAGAACAGCAAAGACAAAATAAAAAATGGGAACAACACAGCCAATGGAGGAGAGGCTCTGGGCCAAGTGGAACCTTGGCCACTGCTGGTGGGAATGCAGAATGACACAATCATAGCGGGCGGCACTTCCTACAAAACCCCAAACCTATCCCAAGCTCAGCAAGTCCACCCCGAAACACAATGCATCCCAAAGCCGGGAAAGCCGGGATTCAAATCGAGCCCTGGACACCAATGCTCGCGGCATCATTCATTCACAATAGCCCAGAGGGGACACAGCCTATGGACTCATCAATAGATGGACACAATCAGCCAGGAGAAAAGCAGGGCTGAGGCGTGCACCCGTCTGGAGGGAGCGGGAAGGCATTACAATCATTGAAGGACCACGACCCCATGGCTTCACTTGTATACAAAGACAGGGCAAATGCCCAGAGACCCACGGACAGGAGGGAAGGGGGAAAGGGCATTAGCAGGGAGGGACATATCATACGGTGATGGTTACATCACTGATGATTGCAATCGCCGTTAATGAGCTGTACATCTCATGACCCCAGTTCTACTTTATAAATCGGGCTAGCCCAGAGCATGTCCTCTGGTACACATAAGAACTCTCACATGGAATCCAGGGCAGATAACCCTCTCAGGACCAATAATGGGAGTAGCCATACCATGGGGTAGGGAGAAAAGGGGGGACCGATCACAATGTTCAACTTCTAATCCCCACCCCCCCACCCACCGGGGTGACAAACAACAGAAAGGTGGGTGAAGGGAGACAGCAGACGGTGTCAGATATGAAAACAATAATTTGTAATTTATCCAGGGTTCACAAGGGTGGAAGGGACAGATGAGGAGCTGATACCAAGGGTTCATGTAGAAAGAAACGGTTGAAAACGATGACAGCATGTATACAAATGTGCTTGACACAATGGAGGTATGGACTGTTATAAGAGCTGTAAGAGGGCTGAGCCCCGGTGGCGTCGTGGTTGTGCGCGGGACTGCGGCCCACTGGGACGGAGGTTCAATTCCAGCAGTGGGGCTGGGCCTCCTACTCCCACCACCGGAGAGCAGTGACGCCCCCCCCCCAAAAAAAAAAAAGAAAAGAAAAGCATGTGATGGTTGGGGGGTCACCCCCACATGAGGAGCTGTAGGTAAGGGAGGCGGCATGAGGAAAGATGAGAACCACCGCCATAGAAGAATCCCAACAAAAAGGGGAGGGGTGGGGGACGAGAGGCATGCTCAGCAGAATTTCACATTTTCAAAGACTCGGGACTTCCTGGAGCCAAGGAGGCTGGGTGAACCCCTAAAAGTACTGCCAACCTTAAACCAACAGGAACTCCTGACGTCAGCGGAGTAACAGCACCGCTTAGTGTCACTCATTCAAATAAGGCCTGCCTTGGAACCTGATGCTCTTTTAAGGACTCTCTCTATGGGGCAAAAGCTGGGACAGGAAGCTGCAGGGGCATTGGTTGGTGTGGACAGAGGGCAGAGCACTTGGCACAGGGAGGTGAGAATGGATGAACAGCGGGATGCCTGTCTCTGAGCGTTACACGGAGAGATCTCGGCATGGGTGCATATTTTGCTGGGCAGATTCTGCACAGAAACAAAATGAATACAACTTAGGAATCAATTAAGTGAGCAGAAACACATCAGCAGCCTTCTCTAAGGCCCTTACGAAAGCCCCAAGTCTGTCCACTGTGGAGCCTGAGTCTGGGGATGCCGGCAGGGGCCACCTGGGGGGGGGGGGGTGGTCAGCCTCCAGGCTGCCTCGTGTCAGTCCCCAAAGAGCTGGGGCCCCAGCAGGCTGTCCCTGGCTTCTGGTTTGGAGGTCAGGGTAAGCACAAATGGCCACTGTTACCCAAGCGGGGCAGGCACCAGCGGTGTTCGCTCCCGTCACCCTCCCTCCCTCCCTATCCTCACCACTCGCCTCCCCGCCCCCACCCTTAACTCCCTACCTTGCAGGCAGTGGAAGCTTTTAAAAACGTAAATCAGATCTGCCATTCCTTCGCTTAAAACCTCTAATGACTTCCCAGTGCACTTAGAATAAAATCCAGATTCCTAACCAAGACCCCATGGGACCTACCCAGGGCGACTTCTCCGGGGCTGACTACGCTCCAATCACCAGCCCTTCTTCCCCAGCCTTTCCTGCCTCCGGGCCTTTGCACTGGCTGCAGCCGGGTGCAGTCCCCCCACCCCCAGGCGCCGCAGCTGTGCACCCCGTCCAGCCAGCACCTGACCTCTCTTTGTTTACTGAACACGTCCATCCTTCCGAACGTCAATTTCACAGGCCACCCGTGTCTCCTGGAGCCGCACGGTAGCCCGCGGCTTCCTGCTCGGGGGATTCCGACTCAATAGTGGAATCGATGGCGAGAAAGGCTCCTCTTTCGGGCAGGTTTGAAGGGCCCCCCGAGGCGACCAGGTCCACAATAATTACCTGCTGCGTGAATGGGGGCACGCAGATACCACCCCCACCCCCTCCTCGAGTACTCGGTGGCCCCCGTGGGTCTCCGGGTGACTGAGCAAAAAGCCCAGTCTTCCTCTCCACCTGCGGACCCGATTCAATTCACGGCCATCGAGGGGACCCTACGGGGGTCACTAGAAGGCCCCTTTCTCCAACTGCCGCCCGCGCGCGGGGAGAGCAGCCCAACGCACCACCAGGGCGCCAAGCAGGGCCCCTCCAGGGAGGGCACCGCCTCCGGGGCCCGGGCTCCGCACCCCTCCCCAGGCGGCAGGTGCCCCCTTCTCTCCGCAGGCCTGCCTCCTCCTCTCCCCGCCCTCTCCTCGCCAGACCCCCCAAGTTCACAGCCCCGCCCAGAGAGAGGCGGGTGAGGCGGGGGTGGAGCCCTGGGCCTGCGCGCAGGCCGGCCTCCCAGGTCTGCGGGATGGGGGGGCCGGCGCACTACCCGAGGGGCGCAGAGCGGCCCCCCCATGCCCCCCCCGCCCCGGGCGTTGGGGGTTGGGGGGGCCGCGATTGATCGCTGCCGCCCGCGGCCTCATTACCGAGGAGCGCTGCCGGGGCTGGCAGAGGAGCCAGACGGCGGGGAGGGGGCGAGGAGGCCTCCTTGGCTCCCGGGCCCGGATTAAATATTTACTATGTTTTGTTTGGCCTTGGGGGGAGGGGCGCGGCGGGGCGGGGCGCGGCGGACCAGCCCCGCGCGCGGGGGTGCCGAAGGTGCCCGGGTCTCCAGCCCCCGAGCCCGCGCGCGCCCCCGGCCGCCAAGCTGGCCCGGGCGGGACGTTCTCCGCCCGCCGCTGTGCAGCGCTGACATATCTGGGTTACCGCGCGCTGCACGCGGGGCGCATGGAAACCCTGCCCAGCTGCCAGCAGCGGCGGGGCGGGGCCTTCTGCCCTCCCGGCCCCTGGGGCTGCGGGGTGCGGGGAGTGGGGGGGGGCGTCTCTGCTTGCCCGCCCTCGGCCAGAGCCACCTGAGTCCTCGGTGCCCGGTGGGTGGGCAGCACTGCCAGGGATCGGGGTGCCGCCCCCCATTTTATAGACGGGAAGTCGGGGTCTCGGGGCACGCAGATCTGGCCCCCCCACCCCAAATCAGGTGCTTCCTGAATATAGTCACAAACTTGCTCCCTGCCCTGGAGTCTGTGATGTTCGAGGGCCCCTGCCTCCCCTCTGGGTTCTCATCCTTACAAGGACCCCACAGAGGGAAGTGCAGGGGTGAACCCGATTGATTGAGGCTTGACACTCACTCCTCCCCGCAGCTGGAGGGGACTCTGGGGCCCACACAAACACACCCCCCCCTCCTCGGCTTAAGCTCCTCGCCAGCAGTGCACAGCACCCCAGACCAGGACTCTTCCCACGTGGAGTGCGTACTCTTGTACACACGAAATAATAGCCGCCTCCCCATTCAGGCGTCGTACATGTATGTTCACTAGGACACACACACCTACACACAGCTGCAGCCACCCTATTAGAGGGACGCACACTGCCCCCAAAGAGCAGCTCACATGTTGTACACGCGAGCGCACGCACACGTATACACACACACTGCCCACCCCTCCTCCCATCTCTCCATGTATGTGCACACACATGTACGCACACACAAACTGAGGGCCGGCACTCCACGTGCTGAGCTGCGTGCAACCACTCATGCATCATGGGCCCACCTCTACCACTGCATGCACCCAGAACGATCCCTCCCTCGACCTCTCCCCCTCCCCCTTCCCGGGCACACATCCACAGGCCATGCACTGAAGTGTCCAGGCCCCATGCATGGGGCCACATGTGTGTCCCCCTACTTTCCCTCCCCTCTCCCCCCACCCCCCAGCACATGCGCCTGCGCAGTGACTGCAGGTGGCTGGCGGCGGCGAGCTGCAGCCTCCAGCCCTGCTCCTATTTAAAGAGAAGCCTTGCTGGAAAAGGAACAAAAGCAAAGCCAGCTATAAATAGCCGCCTCCCTCCCCACTTTCCCTGCCCTCCGGCCCTTGGCCCTGCCTCGCCTCTCCTGCCTCAGGCTCCGTCCCAGTGGCCAGGGCAGGCCTGTCCCCAGGGACCAGCAGAAGGGCCCTGGAGACCCAGCGACCAGCCACGACCACCGGGATAGGCCAGGGCGCGGGAGGGTGCCGCAGCGCGGGCCTGCCCCTTGCAGCCAGCCGTTCCGGGGGGCCTGTGCCCGGCTCCGAGGAAGGGGCCCACTTGGGCCGCGCTGCTGTCTCAGCAGAACAGCGGAGCTGGCAGCTGGGGCAGGGGGGGAGGGTAGCCTGACTCACAAAGGCAGCCACTGCTGAGCCCTCCTCTCCCACCAGGACAGGCCTTTCCCGGGCGGCTCCTGGTGCCCAGAGGACAGCCAGTAGGTGCCCACACAAGAGGCCACAAGGGTAGAGGAAAGGGTGTTGGGACAGGAGGTGGGGGAGGGGATGCAAGGCTTGCCTTGGGTTCCAGTGTTCCTCCTACGGGGGCGGGCGCGCGCGCGGGCACACATACACACACACACACACACACACACACAGAGTTTATTTTCAAAGCATGAACAGCAAGGGAGGTCTCTGTCAAGTGCAGTGGGCCGGGCCGTGGAGAGATCAGACTGCTGTCTGTCTGGCAGAAACCGAGTTCCTGTTTGCCAGGTGCAGCAGGGGCCACTGGACCCTCTCTGATGTACGCCCATTGTACAGATGGGGAAACTGAGGCTCCAAAGCCAAGCCAGGCCCCTCTGAGCACACAGCCTTCTAGCCCCCATGGGGACAGCTGGGGGCTGGGGACCCTGCTTCTCAGTCCGGGCCAGTGGGGACTCGGGCAGGTCCAGGGCTGTGGGGGCTGCTGGGAAGAAGGCGAGAACGATCCCCACCCCCCACTTCACAGCGGGGGCTCCCAACCTGAGGATTTGCCAAAGCAGCCCACCCTCACCCCACGCCTGGCTCCCCTGGGGACCCCTCTCCAGCCCAGCCCTGGGCAGGGGGGGCAGGGGGAGGAGGGGAGAGCTCCGGCAGACCTACTTTCAAGGCTTTAATCCTTTTTGCTTAGAGGATTTTTTTTTTCTTTTGGCTTGGGGAAGACTCTGATCAGAGAAGAGGCGCAGGGAGCTGACAAGCAGCGGAGGGTGGGTTGGGGGGTGGGGTGGTTAAGGAGAAAGAAATGCATATTTATTACCCTCAATTATTAAAAAATAGATAGTACTAGATCTGAGGTCCTGGCAGACACTGCAGCGGCATTTGTTGGAGGACTCTCTTTCTGTGTGTGTGTGTGTGTGTGTGTGTGTGTGTGTGTGCGCGCGCGCACGCGTGTGAATTCTGTTGAGGCTGCACAGTCGCTAGCTTGTTAGTAAAAACACCCTGGCCAGTTCCCAATGGGCACTGCTACCCCCCGTTACGGGGTGAAGCCTGCCTCCCCCTCCACAAAGATGAGGGCGGGAAGAGGCTCTGCCCCCCATTTCTGGCCCCAAGGCACACATCCCGAGCTCTGTTTCTTTATCTCCGCTCTCTCTCAGGACAGCCCTCCACCAATAACAGACCTTCCCCCTGTTGCTGCTCTCTGCCAGGGAGTGGCGAGAGGGAAATCGATTCCAGCTTCCTTTGGTGGGAGAAGGTGACACCTCTCGCCTGGGGCTTCTAAGGGCTTCACCCCTCGGCACTGCCAACTCCCAGGACAACCCCCGGCCCCCTCCCAGGGCTGTTGAAAACAGTGGGTCATCAGCTCCATGCAAAATATGCCAAGGCGTCCCCCAAAGGCCCTGCCTCCCACAGGCAGCTGACACCCGTCATGCCACCACCCTGAGAGCAAGGCGGAGAGACAGGGAGGCCAGGCCCCTGGGAGAAGGGCTGGTGG
>PVJH01049157.1:0-10442 GCA_004026705.1 Nesogale talazaci
AAGAATTTACTTTAGAGGACAGCACTGAAACTGCAGCTCCGGGAGGGGGACTTGTCTAACCAGAGCACCAGGGAGCAAATGGAGGGGGAGGAAGAGAGAGTGGCGCGCATCCTGGCTCACCAAGCCTTGAGGACAAAATCCCTGCTCAGAACAACCAACGCACAGAGAGGACCATATGGCTGGCCACACTATGAGACATGACGACCCTCGATGACCCAAGGCCCTCCAGGGGGAGAACACTGGAGACACAGAGTTGGGATTGCACCCAGTCTGCCCCCACTACAATGAGGCAGAACACTAAGGATGTGCAGCAGAGTAGTGGAGGGAACAGAGCATGGAGATTCTGAGGGAGTGTCAAGGATAGACTTTGGGGTCAGGGCATGGGATCCCATTGAACTCAATCAGAGGACACTCCTAGAGGTCAACAAACAGACCTTGAATTATTCACAGGTTTTTCTTTTCTATTATTATTATTATTATTATCATTTTACTTATTTCTATATTTTTTCTGGACATTGTTTTTTTTGTTGTTGTCATTGTTGCTTTGTTTTCTATTGTCCCTTCATCTTGCTATGTCATTTTTTGGGGTGCATTTTATTATCTGCAGGTCTATCTAGATAAGATAAGCTGGTTGAACAATCTGGAGGAGAAAACAACCGAATCAATGATTCTAGGGGGACATGGAAGAGGAGGAAGGGGGGGGGAAAGGAGGTGGTGTTGACCAACCTAGGGACAAAGGAACAAGTGATCCAAAATCAGTGGCAAGGTGGTGTGAGAGGCCTGGTAGGAATTGGTCAAAGGAGAGGAATTGAGAGGAATTACTGCAACTGAGAGGAATTACTGAAACTCAAATGAAGGCTGAACATGAGAGTGGGACAAGAAGAAAGTAAAAGGAAATAGAGGAAAGAACTAGGAGGCAAAGGGCATTTATAGAAGTCTAAATACAGCCATGTACATAAGTAAATATGTTTATATTGATGATAGAGAAATAGATCTACATGCATATATTTATAGGGTTAGTCTTTGGGGGGGGCATCACTGCCCTCTGGTGGTGGGAGTAGGTGGCCCAGCCTTGCTGCTGGATTTGAACCTCCAACCCAGTGGGCTGCAGTCTCACGCACAACCACTACGCCGCTGAGGCTCAGCCCTTAAGGCAGCAGATGTACATTGGACCTCCACTCTAGTATTTCCTCAATGCAAGAGCACTTTGTTTTATTAAATTGGCATTCCATGATACTCACCGGCCTGATACAATACTTGATGACAAATGTGTGCATAAACTAAAGTGGTGAAGAAAGCTGATGGTGCCCGGCTATCAAAAGATATAGCGTCTGGGGTCTTAAAGGCATGAAGGTAAACAAGTGGCCATCTAGTTCAGAAGCAACAAAACCCACATGGCAGAAGCACGCCAGCCTGTATGACCATGAGGGGTCTATGGGATCAGTTTTCAGGCACCAAAGAACAAAATATATCATACTGTGTGCCCACCTTCCTGATACGATTGCTTAAGACAAATGTGTACATAGGCAAATGTGGTGAAGAAAGCTGATGGTGTCCAGCCATCAAAAGATACAGCATCTGGGGTTTTAAAGGCTTGAAGGTAAACACGCAGCCATGTAGTTCAGAAGCAAAAAAGTCCACATGGAAGAAGCACACCAGCCTGAATGACCATGAGGTGTTGAAGGGATCACATTATCAGGCACCACTAAAAATTATATCATTGTAAATGAGGAGTACAGATTGGGGATCCAAAGCCCATCTGTAGGTAACAGAACATTCCCTTACAGAAGGGTCACAGGGAGGAGACCAGCCTGTGTGCAGTGTAGCAATGATGAAACATACAACTTTCCTGTAGTTCTTCAATGCTTCCTTCCCCCCACTATCATGATCCCAAGTCTACCTTACAAATCCAGCTAGACCAGAGGATGCACACTGGTTCAGATGGGAACTGGAAACATGGGGAATCCAGAACAGATGATCCCTTCAGGACCAGTGGTGAGAGTGGCGATACTGGGAGGTGGATGGAAGGTTGGGTAGAAAGGGGGAACCAATTATAATAAAGGATCTACATTTAGGGCTGAGCCCCGGTGGCATAGTGGTTGTACGCGGGACTGCGGCCCACTGGGATGGAGGTTCAATTCCAGCTCCACGGAGCAAAGACTGGGCCTCCTACTCCCACCATCAGAGGGCAGTGATGACCCCCCCCCCAAGAAAAAAAGGATCTACATTTAATCTCCTGTCCTGGGGTACGGACAACAGGGATGTGGGTGCAGGGAGACATCAGGCAGTATTAGATAACAAAATAATAATTTATAAAGTATCAAGGGTTCATGAGGGGAGGAGGAAGTGGGGAGGAAAGGGAAAAATAAGGGCTTAAGTAGAAAGCAAATGTTTTGAAAATGATGAGGGAAACACATGTACAAATGTGCTTGACATACAATGGATTGTGATAAGAGGTGTATGAGCCCCAATGAAATTATTTTTAAAAATATCAGTATCACCTTTTTGGAATCCCCAAAAACAATTGCCATAACCCCCCAAGATAAATATTAATATTTTTGACAGAAATATACATGATATTGGGCTGAGCCCCGGTGGCATAGTGGTTGTGCGTGGGACTGTGGCCCACTGGGACGGAGGTTCAATTCCAGCAGTGGGGCTGGGCCTCCTATCCCCACCACCGGAGAGCAGTGATGCCCCCCCCCAAACAAATATACATGATACCATAAAACAACAGATGCAACCCAATTATATAGAATTTCCATTTGAAATGTCTAAAGACAGAGCAAGCAGGTAACCCTAAAGACAAATTCAGTAAATATGAAACTAATAGATTTGGTAGATCTTACTCCAATTATATCAACAATCACTTTAAGTGAAAATGGCCTTTTTTTTTTTTTTTAATCAAAGTAGATGTACTTTAAAATGTTTTTATTTTTATGAACAGAACATTTATGAAGTCTTAAACAGGACAAGGACAGAAAGTTACAGATAAGGAAGACCGTTAGCACAAGGTGATATGGTCAAAGGTCTGTTGGGGAACGTAGCTTTGAAAAGCACAGGAGATACTGCCCCACCCACAGCTCCTGACCAGGAGTGCTACCAGGCCTAGTGGGGAATGTGCATCCTTTTTGTCTGGGCTGGCGGGGTTGTGGCGCAGAGTCCTGATGCTGTTGGGTCGCCACCTTTTCAGCAGGTAGCAATTTGGGCCGATGGGAGGGGACTGTCAGCTTACTGAGGAGCTTTGCAGAGGCAGTCATGGCCATGTGCCCTCACTTTGTGATTTCTATCAAGGACACACCCAAGTAGGCCCCTGAAGGAGATTGCATCCCTGTAACCAACCCAAAGATGAGCACTTTCCGGTGCACTCTGGGAGAGAATTGCACTAGTTTTCTGAGTTGATCTCTCTTCTTTGAATTTAAGTGGCCCAGCAGATCCCTCACAGACTACAATTTGTTTCGATTATACTTTGCTCTGTGTATTGTATGAATAAACCCAAGATTTGTCCTTGGTTATGATTCATAATGTCATCATTATTAGCTTCACTCTTGCCTCAGGAGTTGATGGAAAGGTCAGTTCTTAGAGTGAGAACTGAGTATCATTTATACAATGATATTTATACAATGCTTTTGGTACTCATTAAGCAGAAAGGTTGCTTGGGCCAAGATGCTTGCTTAAAATTGAAAATACTGTACTGAGATCCCAGTTTCTTTTTATTTTGCTGATAATGAAAAAGCATTTAATTTTATGAGATTCCATCTAATTTTTTTCCTCTGTTCTCTCTGATAATGTACCACTAACAGTTGATTCTCTTTTAAGACTTGGAATATACAACCAATATCATTAAAAACTGGGGGCTGAGCCCTGGTGGTGTAGTGGTTGTGCGCGGGAGTGTGGCCCACTGGGATGGAGGTTCAATTCCAGCTTCACAGGAGCAAAGGCTGGGCCTCCTACTCTCACCACCAGAGGGCAGTGATGCCCCCCAAAACAAAAAACCAAACAAAACTAACAAGAAAACTGGTTTGACTAATATATATCAAAACTTAAAATGCACATATTCTTTGAGCAATTATATTTTTAGGTGTTATCAGAATTTATGTATGGGGCTGAGCCCTGGTGGCGTAGTGCGCGAGACTGCGGCCCACTGGGACGGAGGTTTAATTCCAGCAGTGGGGCTGGGCCTCCTACTCCCACCACCAGAGAGCAGTGATGCCCCCCCCCCTCAAAAAAAAAAAAGAATTCATGTATGGGAAAGGTGATATCCGAGTATGTACAACAGTATTTATTATCGACTTATTTGTGGTAGTGGAAGTGTAACTACTCAGTATCAGATTGGTACATCCATTTGGTGGAAAACTGTGTGGCTAGTAAGACAATTATAAAGTTCTTTGTAACAGAAATAAAACAAAGTCACTGCCATCATAGCCCCCTTGTAGGATTTGGTAGAAGCTGTCCCTGTGTGTTTGAGACTGTACCTTTACAGGAGTAGAAAGTGCCACCTTTTTCATGAGGTAGTTTCACACTGTGACGTTAACGTCAGCAGCCCAAGGTTAGTTAACCACCAGGACTAGGCGACAGCAACTCTAGGGTATATTGCTAAAAGTAACAAGGTATACAACATGTTGCAACTTATGGGAGAAAGGTAAAATGTGTGTGTGTGTGTGTGTGTGTGACTATAGATTGTTCCAGTCAGTCTTGTTCTAGTCAGAACTGGCTCTTTGTGAAGTCAGGAATAATGAAAGATTTTTTTCATTGCTTTTACTAATATCTTTCAGGTGTTCGTGTCAGGTAAGCAGAGAGGAAGTGATTGTTCTAGAAGGTGTCAGGCCATTGAGGTGTCATGTAGCTTATTCTTTTTCTTTCTCCAGATCTGCCTTCCTTCAAAAGAGCTACCTAGAAAATAATTGTTCCTTCCTTTGCAAGTATCAAAACCATGGCTCAGGTGAGATCCTGTCTCGTTTGCTCTAATTAGTCTTTTTTTTTTTTTTGGGGGGGGGCATCACTGCTCTCTGGTGGTGGGAGTAGGAGGCCCAGCCCCACTGCTGGAATTGAACCTCCGTCTCAGTGGGCCGCAGTCCTGCGCATACCCACTACGCCACTGGGGCTCAGCCCAAGATTGCAATTGTTTATACTCCTGAGGTCATGGTTTCATTGTAGGACCACCTTTGATATTATTGATTTTTTTTTCTTTCCCCCAGTTGTTTGCTTATTTGTCTTTGAAACTATCTGAAATATCAAGCATCACTGTCCTATGCCAATTTAGCTGGTTAGACATGATTTTTGTTCTTCATTGTGTTAGGCAGGGTTCTCTAGAGAAACAAAACCAGGACACTTGATAGATGATACATAGATAGATAAATAGATTGATTTATTCAGTGAGAAGAAATACAACAGCTAATCTGCCCACTTGCCACCATGGAACAGTGAATATGCTGGAAGTCCTTCAACTCACAAGGCTTCAGGGTCCAAGGTCAAGGAAGCACACCGCAGAGTCCTCTCTGGGGCAAGGCAAGCAGTGTGCCCACAGGCAACAAGCAGCAGGGTGGGTCACCAACAGTCATATCTTGGTAGCTCAGCGAAGCAGGCCTGGATGGGATATAGAACGCAAACAATTTAAGAACTCAAGCAACGAAGGATGACAGAACCCACCAGACTCAAGTTCAAGTGATGCATGCACCAGTAGCATGGCAAAGCAGGCCTCAAAGGAGTCTCAAGTTCTAGTAACAAGATCCATGCGCTGGCCTGGCCCATAGTGTGACTCACTGGTGGAGCAGAGAACCCGCAGTAGCACAGAATGCTCAGAGCAAGAGAGAGGGAGCAGCCCTTGCAGAGCCATCTTCTCTTTGCTCTAATCAACCCGATCAATCCTACATGTTTCTATTGTCCAGATTGGCATAATAAACCTAACTATCACCTGTACACAAACCCAACTTGGCACATGTACTCAATTCTTTAGCCATATATAATTTCCAGACTTTATTTTATTTTATTTTTTTGGGCATCACTGCTCACTGGTGGTGGGAGTACGAGGCCCAGTCCCACTGCTGGAATTGAACCTCCGTCCCAGTGGGCCGCAGTCCCGCGCACAACCACTACGCCATCGGGGCTCAGCCCAATTTCTAGACTTTAATGAAAAAACACTTAACACCTAACATCTTACATCTACCATACATGTAAGTGAAAAATCACTGAATCTAATTATATCCGATGCATCATATATGAACAAAGACAAGATATTCAGTAAACACATATAAAGAAGATAAACTGACAATCACAAACCTCACTTTTACAAGTGATCACATGGTTATAACTAATAGGTAAAACTATCTCCCACTAACCATTCTGTCCCTCCTTTGCCCTCAGCCAGCACCTCAGCTGACCATGGTTGTTTGCCTGTTGGGGTGACCCAGAACTTCATTCCTGAGGGGTCTGGGACATTACACGTCCTGTCAGGATTGGAGTGCCAGAGTTTACCATTTACTTTAATCACAGGGCATGATAGTAGTAAGATATGGCTTGGCTGAGCCCTTGTGACTACTGGTTGTGTGCAGGACTGTGGCCCACAGGGTTGACGGTTCAAATCTAGCAGCAGCTCTCCAGGAGCAAGGCTGGGCTTCCTACTCCCACCAGGGCAGTGATGCCACAAAAACAACAACAACAACAACAACAAAGAGATCGCCTCCGCGATCCCCTGGATTCCAGACATATTCTTCTTTACCTCCATTATGGAGCACCAGTCGAATTGTTTCTTGGTAATCAAGATTCATCACACCACTCAGTACAGTGACAACCTTCCTGACCTGTTGATCTAAGCATGAGGAGCCCCAATGACCAGGGCATTCTCAGCTGCCAGTTCAGTGGAATCCGGGCTGTGTTTCCAGATGGGAGAGTTCTTTCCTTCGGGACCAGGACCTCCAGGCCTGAAACACATAAGGTTGCTGGGACAGGAAACCATAAATGCTGCAAGTGGATCACTAGGAGTAATAGTGAGTGGTACCACTCTGTCTTCTACCCCTTGATTCCTAGACCTGGCTGTTGGAGACACAGCATATATTGGCTGCTGGTTTAGAACTGGAGAATAGTCCCCTAGCCCTGTAAGTGGTTGCCACCTAGCTGGTGCCATAGTTGTGTCTTTGGGAGGCTATTCCATCGTTCTATCAAGGAAGCTGCTTTGGGATGATGAGGAACATGGAACAACCACTGGATTCCATGGGCATGGGCCCATTGCCTCACTTCATTTGTGAAGTGAATTCCATGTTCTGAAGTAATGCTATGTGGAATGCCATGCTGGTGGATAAAGCATAAGGCCATGAATAGTAGTTTTGGCAGTATTGTTTGCAGGGAAGGAAAATCCATATCCAGAGTAGGTGTCTATTCCAATAAGAACAAAACACTGCCCCCTCCATGACCTATGTAATCAACCTGCCACCGGATTGCTGGTTGATCTCCCCTAGGAATGGCCCCTATCTTGGCTTCTGTTGCTGGCAGATAGGCACTCAGCAGTGGCAGTGGCCAAGTCATCCTTGGTCATCAGTGGAAGTCCATGTTGCTGCGCCCATGCATGACCTCTGTCTCTGCCACCATGTCCACTGTGTTCATGTGCCCATTGGGCAATGACAGAAGTGGTGGAGGGAAAAGGAGGACTAGTCATCTTAGCCACTTGCTTGTTGAATGAAGTCTCCTCTTCAGAGGTAAGCCTTTGATGGAGCGTTCCCATGAGATACGATTATTTTTTTGGCCCATTCAGAGAGGTCTATCCACATCATGTTCCAATTCCCTGACCATCCAGCCAAGCTAATAGTCACAGCCCATGCATCAGTATACAATTTCACGTTTGACCATTTCTCCTACCAGGCAAAGTGCACTATTCGAAGTTTTGCCCACTGAGAGGATTTCCCTTCACCACTGTCCTTGAGGGAGATTCCAGAAAGGGGCTGTGGTAGTGCTACTGTCCACTTACGAGTGGTACCCACATATAATGTAGAGCCATCAGTAAATGAAGCATGAATTTTCTGTTCTTCAGTCAACTTATCATAAGGAACTACTCAGCGTGTTACAGGTGCAGGTTGGGAGAGAGAAGGGACTGTGACAAGAGTGGGGACTGTGGGCGTTTGGGCCACTTATTTATGCAGCTTACTTGTATCTTCAGTTCTTGCTCTAGCCTGATCCATTTAACAATGATAGAGTGTTGCATTTCCAACTTTATGGTTCTGTGGATGAGACAATACCCAGTTTATGGTAGGCAGCTCAGGCCTCATGGTAACTTGATGGCACATGGTGAGGTGTTCAAGCTCCACTAAGGCCCACTAACAGGTCAACAGCCGTTTTTCAAAAGTGGAGTAGGTGTCTGCAGAGGATGGCAGGACTTTTCTCCAAAATCCCAAGGGTCTATGCTGTAATTCACCAATAGGGGTCAGCCAAAGGCTCCACACTGCATCCCGATCTACAATTGACAGCTTAGCATCATTGGGTCAGTTGGATCATGTGGTCCCAATGGCATTGCACAACAGCCTGAACCTGTTGCAGACCCATTTCTTGTTTTGGGTCCCATTCAGAATTGGAGTCCTTCTGTGTCTTTTGATAAATAGTTGAAGTAGAACACCCAAATGAGGGATATGTTACCTCCAAAACCTGAAGAGGCCCACTAGGTGTTGTGTCTCCTGTTTAGTTGTTTGGAGGGGCCAAATGCAATAGTTTATTCCTCACTTTAATAAGAACATTGACATGCCCCACACCACTGGACCCCTAGAAATTTTACTGAGGTGGAGGGTGCCTGAATCTTCATTGTGTTGATTTTCCAACCTCTTTCATGCAGATGTTATACCAATGACTCTAGAGTCTTTGATAATATCCTTAGTGGGTCCAATCAGCACAATAACATCAGTATAATGGACAAGTGAGACATTTTGTGGAAGAGACAGGTGGTCAAGTTTCCTTTGGACTAAATTATGGCACAGGGTGGAAGAGTAGACATCTCCTTGGGGGAGAATTGTGAAAGTGTGTTGTTAGCCCAGCCAGCTGAAGACAAATTGCATCTGGTAGTTCTTTGAGACTTGCATTGAGAAGAAGGCATTGGCCAGATCAATTGTTCCATTCTAAGTACCAGGAGAAGTATTAATTTGCTTAAGCCATGAAGTCGCCTTGGGAACAGCAGGTGGGCTGCTATTCAAGAAAGTAGACCACAGATCCTCCCTGAGGCAAGACAAACAGTGTCTGCCCACAGATGACAAGCAACAGGATGGGTCACCAACAGTCAACTTGGTAGCTTAGTGAAGCAGGCTGGGGTGGGAACAAGCAATGCAAGGTGACATAATCCACTACTCCAAGCTCAAGCGCTGTATGTGTCAGCAACATGGCGAAGCAGGTTTCAAAGGAGCCTCAAGCTGTAGCAACAGGATCTATAGGCTGGCCTGGCCCATAGACAGTATAGCTCACAGGTTGAGACAGAAAACCAACCATCTACCACAGCAGAAGCACAAACGCACCAGCATGCCCTTTCACCAGAGAGGAAGAGAGGGGGGCGGATCTTGCAGAGCCATTTATCTTCTTGCCCTCCAGCAAATAGTGACGCGATTAATTCCACATGTTCCTACTGTTAGGTGACCAGATGTCCCTCTTTTTTACAAATTAATGTCCCACGCATTTTAAAATTAAAATAAATATATTACAACACTATTTTTGCATTCTATGAAAATTTTTGTTGCTCCCTATAGACCAAATTTTTAATCAAGAACACCCCCTACCCCCCACCCCTGGTCAATGATGTCCCGCTTAAAATCTGGTCACTTTATGACCTATTGGCCTAGATTGGCACAATAAACCTATCACATCCATCTCATTAAAATGCTTTTTCAGCTGATCAAGCATTATCCATTTCTTTTGAACATGGAGTAATTTTTCTAATGGGCTTTACAGTGGCTGTGTGTGTGTATCGGTATATATGTGTATATGTATATACATAGGTGTGTGTATATGTGTATATATGGCTTTTCTGGCTCTAGTTTGTAATTCACTAGGCTACCTTCTTATGAAACGACTAGGCCGTTTACTATGCAAGTAAAATGTGTAAAACCCTTATAGGGCTTTGGACAGTTAACTAGGCGGATCAGGTCAGTGTGTGGTATGAGTGGGAAGAGTAAGGTAATAAAAGGCCTAGTCAGTCTCAGAGGTTGGTGCGAACTTTCTACCGCCAAGTAGAGGGACCTGGGTCAGAGTGCATGCTTTGGACCAGCCAGCACTGCAAGTGAGTCCCTTGCATGAGGCGACAGTGAACTTACCCACAAAGCAGGAAACTTGAACTCCTTTGGGTCGAACACTTGCTGGTGGAGTGCCTCTTGGTGCTTAACGGCAATACTGACAGAACAGGAACACTTTCCAAGCAGAGCAGAAACTAGCCCTCATTGAGGCCTGGCAATAAAGGCCAGGTCAAACCCTGAGACTTG
>PVJH01049158.1:0-10451 GCA_004026705.1 Nesogale talazaci
GTCCGGTCCGGTCCGGTCCGGCCCGAGGCGGGTCACTGGCAGCAGCTGTGCGAGCCCAGCCTCCTGGAGACCTGAGTGAAGGAGACGAAGGTGAAGTTCTCGCAGTTCTCCAGCTTGACCTTCTTGGCCAAGTTGGGGACGATCCCCCGCAGGGAGCGCAGGCCCATCCGCTGCTCCTCGTACCAGACGCCGCCCAGGTCGGCGGCCTCCTTCCGCGCCGTCAGGTAGAAGGGGGCCTTGGCGTCCATTTGGGTGGGCGGCCGGTGGATGTACATGTACTTGTAGAGGAGGCAGTACGGGCACTGCCGGTGTCCCCGCGTGTGCTCGTGGTAGATCTTGCCGTGGCACACGCGCGCCGGGCCGCTGCGGCTCTCCCGCTTGACGCTGTCTGTCCGCGCGAAGTAGGGCTGGTTTTGGGGGTCTTTGAGCAGCTCGATGTCGCCGAACATCAGGTCCGCGTGCTCCTGCAGCGTCCGCATGTTCAGGTACTGGCTGTTGTACTTGACCACGGTGGACAGCAGGGTGATGGGGCTGTCGTCGCCCAGACAGCCCGCCTGCCACATCTCCTCCTCGTCGGAAAGGGCGAAGTAGACGATGTTGCGCGAGCGGGCCCCCGACATGCCTGCCTTGCTCAGGACCCACAGCTTCTCCTTGAGCTTCTTGGTGGACGAGGAGAAGGAGCTGCTGGTGATGGAGAAGCCCACACCCGCGTTCTTCAGGATGCGGTCCAGGCCCCGGCGGATGGCGTGGAGCGAGGTGGCCAGGAAGTCGGAGCCGTCACTCTTCTTGACGGTGACATAAAAGTTCTCCAGCAGCTCATTCAACTTCACTGCAGGGATCTCAAATGAGACAAACACCGAGGTTACACACTGACGACACCCAGCCAGACCCCTCCTTCCTGCCTGCTCCCCAGCTCCCCGGTGCCGCCCTGGGGATGAGGCATGTCCGAGATGGTCCCTAGAAGGTCGACCCCTTAGAAAGGGACGGTGGCAGGAACAGCAGGAGCGCTGGGCTCCCCTGAGCTCTTTACACCCCAGTGTTTCCATGGACAAGATGGGGGGACTGCTCTCTCAAAAGGTGGTTTCATGTCGAAGGGCTTAAAAGCTATAATGAACACACGGATATATGTGTGTGGAAAATATATACACTCCAATCCACACCATGGACCTGAGTGGATGCCGGGTCAAAGGACAGCAGAACTGCTCTGTGGATTTCTGAGACGGCCCCTCTTTATGGGAGTGGAAGGCCCCCTTTTTCTGCTGGTGAAAATACACAGCGATACACAAATTATTATTTTCATGGGCCTTTGTAACTCAGATGATTCCTCTCTGGCAGGGACATAGCCTCTCTGTCAGCAAGTCATTCCTCCCCCTTCACCTCCACAAAACCACCTTCTCAACCACCTTCTCGGCACAATTCCTGAACTAAACTCTTAAATAAGTTTGCAATCATTTTCACACTGATTTCTCTGCTCTCTGTACAACTGTCGGGTACGGACAGGAAATGTGGTGC
Organism: Nesogale talazaci; assembly: GCA_004026705.1. Classification (NCBI taxonomy): domain Eukaryota; kingdom Metazoa; phylum Chordata; class Mammalia; order Afrosoricida; family Tenrecidae; genus Nesogale; species Nesogale talazaci. The sequence goes on from PVJH01049158.1 coordinate 1,513, forward strand.
TGGAAGGGGCAATGACCGGGGCATCTATTTTTTCTTTTTTTGGTATCACTGCTCTCCAGTGGTGGGAGTAGGAGGGGCATCTATTTTGCATAGCAAGTTAATGCTACTTGATGTTTTATTTGGATCTGTCCAAAAAGCACCTGAAACATCTCTCCTGTCATGATGTAGGTCAGCGGTTCTCAACCTACCTCATGGCGCCACCCTTGCAGACAGTTCCTCATGTGATGGTGGCCCCCCCCCCCCAAGCATCAAATTATTTTCTTTGCTACTTCATCACTGTCATTTTGCTACTGCTATGAATCGGGCGACCCCGGTGAAAGGGTTGTTTGACCCCCACAAAGAGGTCACGGCCCACAGGTTGAGAACCACTGATCTAGGAGGTTTTGATATCAATATTAGTCCAACCCACCAAAATCAAACCCACTGCCAGTGGGTGGACTCCAAGTCGAAGTCCCCTGGGTTGGAAAAATGCCCCCTTTGGACTTCTGAGGCTGTCCGAGTGAACATGAGCAAAGCCCCCTCTTTCCCCCCTGCAGTGGCTGCTGGACTTGTACTGCCGAGCGGTCGTTCAGCAGGGCACGAGAGTCCCCTTCTCCCCTCCCCCACCACGGATCCTTCTACTGTAAGTTCCAAAGTTATGAAAAATTTCTATTACAATGACCACGAGACAGAAGGTATTTGGGTGCAGGTGAGGAGAAGGAAAAGTTAGCTGGCAAGAAAACTTTACACTCAAGATGGAAGGACAGAGAGGAAAAACAATTTTTTGTGTGCATAGTCCAGTTAGGCTACAAACACACTCTATGACAAGATAAAATCTCAATTAAAAATGGATCAAGTATAAACTGTACTGATAATATTCATTTAATAACTTTGGGGTCAAAATTAAATGAGAAGTGGATTATACGCTAAAAATATTAAGAATGTCCCACACGTGTGCTAAAAATGTATAAAAATGGGTGGTGATGGTGGATGCCTAACATGGTGACTGTAATGAACAACACTGAGTGGAACATTTTTAAGAATGGTAACAAAGGCCAAACTGAAAATGACACATATTGGGCTGAGCCCCGGTGGCGTAGTGGTTGTGCGCGGGACTGCGGCCCACTGGGATGGAGGTTCGATTCCAGCTCCCAGGAGCAAAGGCTGGGCCTCCTACTCCCATCACCTAAAAAAAAAAAAAAAAAGAAAATGACACATATTGCAAGGTATGAGACTTTGCTAAAAACACTCAGATAGCGTCTTAGTCTTGAATGGTTGTTAGAATACTACTGAAAATAAGCAAAATTCTGCTGAAAAACCTGGACAAAGTAAACCAAGTTTTCAAAGGAGTCAATAAACATAGAAACATTAAGTGAATGCATAAATTGAGAGAAAACTAAAGTATATACTATCCGATATGACCTCCAAACTTCATAAACTTCTAACAGATTCAAAGAAAGAGAAAGGGAAAGAGGAAAGGAATGATAAATTTAAACATTAGGAATAAGAAAGATTATAGAAAGATAGTGTAGGGAATCTGAAAAAGATAGGTATATCTTATGCACGTGGATTGGAAGAAACCCCGAGATGATCTGAACCGCTGTCAAGCGAAATATAAATAACCAAAGTTAGTTCAAAGGCAGGCAAGAACAGGAACAGCGAGTTTCCGTGAACTGACAGTCACAGAGGCACCCTCCCAACGAGGCTGCTTTATGGGTGTTTTCTAAGAAACGTGGCAGGAGCCGGATTTCCTTTTGTATGTAACTACTTTTGTGGTTACTACTGGGGACTGTCTAGTAGAAGTCGACTCCGAGGGGCCCCATGTGACAGAGGGAAGTTGCCCCGTAGGACTTGGGGCTGTTGTCTTGATGGAAGCCCCTCACGTGGGCTTTCTTCTGCAGTGCAGCTGGATGGGTTTGAACTATCAGTCTTGTGGCTCACAGCTGAGCACGCAGCCGCCTACACCAGAGCTCCTTGGATGTACCCCAAAACGATGCGTATGAATATGTAAACTTCCCTAGATCAACCACAGGCAGTCTTCATCTGACAAGGTGCCATGCAAATGGAAATGTTTGCACAACAGAAGTGGAGCAGTGGGGTCCTGCTTGGCACTGATTTTAGTTAACGTGATACCAGGTGAAACAGAGTCAGACTCCGGACTATGGTAGAATACTACAACAATTAGGCACGGATAGGCTGAGCCCCGGTAGCTTAGTGGTTGAGTGCGGAACTGCAGCTGACTGACTTGGCGGTTCAAATCCAGCAGCAGCAAGGCTGGGCCTCCCACTCCTACCAGAGGGCAGTGATGCCTAATTTTTCTTACCGTCTATAAGGATAAACACAAACGGAAAATACTTCCATAGAATCGATTTATTTATAAAGTAAGAAAAATGTATGAATCTTGATACATACCGAAAAATCATTTGACAAGGTTTCGTCTCCCTTTCAAAACAATTTAGAACTTGGATTAGGTTTAGCTTTTAAAAAGGCCCTCTTAATTATACAGAAGAGTTTTTCATAGCTAATACCCATAAAGTTATACCCAAGATGAAAACATTAGAATCCTTTTTATGAAGTCAAGAACTAGATGCGCATGTTGAATATCATTGAGGTTGTATAATTTAATTCTATGGTTCTGAAAGTTCCAGCTAATCAAATATATGTATGTATTTATATGCATATAGGAGGAAGAAGAGGCACAATGTAATTTTATTACGATAATAAGATTACTGGTCTTGAAAATCCAAAGAGACTCAGCTATAAAGCTGTCAGAAAGGAGCAGGATAGCTTTTTACAAAACATAAAGAGCAAACGTTTTCTTAAATTCCAGCAAAAGTCAGTGAAATCGTGTCTCAACAATGATGACACCCCAACTAAGCTGGGTTCCAACTCATAGTGGTCTTCCTCTCTCTGGGTGTTGTGTCTCATCTGTTTGCAAGATACAGACATGACCTGAGCCAGGAGAGGCGAATACGACGGTCAGAAAAATGAGGCTTCCGGGTCATCAGGATCTCTGCCCTCAGCCCCCATCTCTGTTCAGACCACAGGACACTGCAGGCACTGGCCAGAGACCCATGCTCTTGTTCACTAGACACAATATTCAAGAGTTGATTCTGGCTGATCCACTCCTCCAAAACAAACCAAAATGTGATTCCTTCTGCTAACATGAAATCTTTTACAGCAAAGACGTGGATTTGATTCCGCATTTGGGTTATGTATGGTAAAGAATACTGAATGTAACATGGACTACCAGGGGAAAAGAAGTCTGTCTGTAAGTATAGCCTAAATGTCCCTTAGAAGAGAAGATGGCAAGACTTGGTCTCACACGCTCTGGCCACGGCATCCAGAAGGTCCAGTCCTCTGAAGCAGCTCCTCAAGTGGAGGGTCAGTGAGGAAGATGGAGCCCCTCCTCCCGGGGATGGACTGATGGGGGTGGGGGTGGGGGCCTGCCACAGTAAACTGCATCAACACACCAACGGTGGGGATGGGGAGCAAAACGTCAGGAATGCAGACCTTCCAGCCACGATCCTTTATGGGAGGCATTCTAATTCTGGATTCTCTACGTCTGTGGCTATGTCCCATTTCGGCAGGCATTCTCTGCCAGCCAATGAGATGAAGTTCTGACCTTAGAAGGTGTGACTCACAGCACACTCTTAGTGTGATGGTGGCCTTGGTTCCTGTAAACTGAGCATGGCTGTAAGGAATCACAGGCTACAGCTGAGAGGAGAAAGAAACCTGTTTCTAAAGTGGCCTGGGGAAAAGCCTGCCTGATTGAGATTAGGGGGAGGCCGTGTCCACTGGAAACATCATGCCAGAGGCCCCAGATGATGACCTATGCACAAATAAGATACAGACCAGCGGTGGAGAGTAGATTGTTGTATTGGGGTGAAATGTGATTATGCCATATAGTTCCCACCAAATGACCTTTTTCTGCATGGACCTGGTAAGACGGTAGGGGGAGATCTTGGCAGGAGTCCCTGTAAGGCCATTCTGTCACATATGAAACGGGCCCTCCGAGTCTTGCAGGGCAGTGATCTCATCACCTGCAGGAACCAGGAGTGGAGCCCATCCTGTGGCCCCCGTTTCTGCCTCCCCTGCCTGGCCTTCGCATTCTGGACTGAACGGCACCCACCACCACTGGAGACGTTTCCCCGAAATTCCAGGTGTTTTGTGGGACACTGCTGCGATTTGCAGACCCCAGAGATGTGGGGGAATATCGTCGAGAGAGGGAAGCCAGGTAGGCGGGGGTGGGGGAATGGGGTTTGGGTGGGTGGAGCACACTGGCATCTTGCAAGAGTTAGACGTGGGAACTTTCTTCAGTCTCCAACTCCTTGAGACTCGCTTGGTATTAATCCTGGCAAAAGAAATGCTTTCCACAGTGTGGAGGCAGGGAGTGTTTTGTTCTATGTACACAGGGCTGCCCTGTGCGGGAACCCAGCCCGGGGGCATCAAACGACCGGAGCCTGTAGGAGAAAAACAGCTGCCAGTGCAGGGATGCTGAGAAGAAACTCCTTATGACTCGAGTCCTTAAAAATAAATAAGCAGCTCGAAATCAGAGCCACCTCTGCTACCGTCTGTCCCCTTTAGGATAAATCCCCGGGTGTTCCCCACCTTGTACGTAAGTGCTGACAATCGGCTCCCCCTGCAGGCAGCCGGCAAAGAGCGACGGAGGTGCCTCCCCTCCTGGTTCCCACGCCTCTCGCTGGGGTGGTGGATCACCTCCCACTGCAAGGTGGAATCTCGTGTCCCGGGGGTTGTCACGTGACTTAGTTTGACCCCCCCCCCCCCCGGTGGGAAGGAGCAGTGGCAATACGTGAAATCCCTCGCGAGGCTTCACCAGTTCTGTCTTTGGAGGAGCTGACGGTGGTGGTGAGGAAGGTCAGGGTTGGCTGCTGGGAACAGGTGGACCGAGAGGCCTTGGCTCCCCTGTGGAACCCGGAGAGGGGGCTGCACACCGAGGAGCACCAGGAAGAGCAGCAAACGAATCGCCGACAGGTCTAGGTCCCCCAGGATCCCCAAGCAAGACACCTTGAGAAAGCAGGTAAACTACGACGGGAAGAAGCCACAAACTGGGAGAATGAATGATAAGGGCAGATGTCAAGTGGGCGGGAAACCTCCCGTTGTCCTCCCTGTCCACGGCCAGGGAGCTGCAGCCCAGCCACGCGACTCTCCAGGGATCGAAAAAGGGCCCCATCTCCGACTCCAGGGTGAAAAAGAACAGCATTTCTGGTGGGGTCCGTTCTGTCAGGCACGGCCACCGCCTCAAAGCTTGGCACCTCGGTCTAGCCTGCACTGGGGCTGGAGGGGGAGCAGCGAGCGCAGAGTCAAGGCTGTCCCACTGAGGGATGTCATGACCAGGGTGTGTCTTCAGAGTGGTCTGGGCGCCCCGAAAGACTCAAGTCTGAGGCTGAGTCTGAGCTGAGCAGGAAATCTCACCGGGTTGGGGAGAGAGTAGTGAGCAGAAATCTAGACTGCATACGCCCGCCTACGAACTTCGTACTGACACCAGGGCTTTCGAAAGCATCGTGTGCACAGGGCTTGGGGAAAAGTAACAGAGTCCCTCCCTGGCTGGTACAAGTGGGTGCGCACTCAGCTGATAACCCAAAGGTGGGAGGCTCGGTGCACCGGAGGCGTCTGCAAAGGCAGTTCTGGCAACCACGTGTTGGAAAGGTCCCAGTCCTGAGAACCCAGCGGGGCTGGTCCCCTGAGCTCAGCAGGTCACCGGAGGTGGGGGCCGACTTCCCAGCCACTCACGGGAACCACAGGGTCCCAGCACCGACAGAAAACCACAGAGCCTAAAAGGGCACTGCGAACGAGGACCTAGTCAAAAGAACGAGAAAGAAAAGGAAATGACCTCTGTGGAACTGTAGATCTACAGACACAGAAATCTACCAAGGATTTACCACAGCCAGCAAGCACGAGTCAGTCAGCGTGTAGTGTCGCTGATGAGACATACAACTCCCCTCGCCCCGCCCCACGCTCATGACCCCAATTCTACCTTTAAAATTGGGCTAGACCGGAGCATGTGCACTGGCACAGATCAAAGCTGGAAACACGGGGACCCCGGGACAGATGAACCCCTCAGGATCAATAATGAGAGTCGAGATAACAGGAGGGGAAAGGGAAGGTGGGGTAGACAGGGGGAACTGATCACGAAGATCGACCTATAACCCCCTCCCCGGGGGACTGACAACAGCAAAGTGGGTGAAGGGAGGCATCGGACACTCTAGGACATGACAAAATAGTAATAATTATAAATTATCAAGGGTTCATGAGGGAGGGAAGAAAGGTGGGGGAGGGGGAAAATGAGCTGATACCAAGGGCTCAAGTAGAAAGCAAATGTTTTGCGAATGATGATGGCAACAAATGTACAAATGAGCTTGACACCATGGATGGCTGGTGCTAAGAACTGTACAGGCAAGCCCCAATGAAATTATTTATATATGTATATAAAAAAGAGCTGTTTCCAACGTCACTGCCGTTGAACGCCCTCCAACTCAGAGTGCTCTTATAATTTAAAGTGACCAGATTTGAAGCGGGACACCACTGACCGGGGTTGGTGTGGGGTGGGTTCTTGACTAAAAATTTGGTCTATATGGAGCAACAAAAATGTTCACAGAATACAAAAATAGTATTGCAATATATTTATTTAATTTTAAAACGCCGTGGGATGCGGGGCAAATTGTTAAAAAACGGACGTCTGGCCACTTTATCTTATACAGCCCAGCAGAACTGTTTCCCAAACTGCCATCTGTCTGGACACGGCTGCTACGTCTTTCTTCTGCACCATGGCTGGCCGGGTTGAACTGCAGGTCTCTCGGTCCTCGGCAAACCTTCAACCGCGGCCTCACCTGGGTTCTTCTGTGGGATCCCAGTGAGATAACGCCTTACGAGGTTACTGGGATGGGAAAACCCCCAATGGCCAGGCCGCTCCTGCACTGCCGTGGGAAGCAGTCCGACAGTGCCGCCCCAGGTTAGGCTCTGTGCCGGGACCACCCAGAGCTGCACTGCCAGACACATAGCCCTTCCTCACTATGCGGCCCGGGATTCTATGTAAGGGCAAACAATGGGAAATGCAATTGTCACTAAATTGCCTACGCAGAAAAGGCGGGGCAAATGTGGTGTTTCGCCTATTCCTCTTACGTTACCGACCACCTCCTGATCAAGGCACAAGAGCGGAGCCGGTCAACCAGCGAAGGTGGCGCTGGTCCGTCATCCGGCTTCTCTAGACCACCCTCTGCTCGCGCACTCTCCTGTCTTTTCCAGCCAGTGAACCTGAAGCCGCCATGAGGTGGTTTGGTTTAGTTTGCTTCCAGGTCTTTCTCTCTGAGCAGACGGGGAGCTCTCTGACGGTCAGAAGCACAGGACCCTCTCGTAATCAGAACACGTACCTGGAAAACCGAAGTGCCAAGCCCCCTGAGGGGGCATGAATCTGACCCAGGGTGAGCCGAGGACCGCTCCCCAGGGCCGCCCGCTGTGGATGTGCCCGGAGCAGAAGGCCTCCTCCTCCTCTTCCTCCCCCTCCCCTCCTGCGCCACCAACCACTGAACTCACTACCACACTCCTTAAAAAGGCATGAGCTTAACATACCATATATACTCGTGTATAAGCCAAGGTTCTTAGCACATTTGAAAAATGTTATCAAATACTTTTATGGGGCGCTCTTACATCTCTTACCACAATCCATACATTCATCCAGTGTGTCAAGCACATTTGCACATATGCTGCCACCATCATTTTCAAAGCATTCTCTTTTCTCTTGAGACCGCTGTCAGCTCCCATTTCTTTCCCCTCCCCACCACCCTCTCTCCCAAGACCTTGATGTATAGATTATTATTTTTACATTGTACATCATCCTCCATTGCCCACTTTTTTGGTACCTGTCCCCCTGAGAGGGAGGGAGTTATTGGTTGATCCTTGTAATCGATTCCCTCCTTTCCCCCCACTCTCCCTGAATTCTCCTGGTATCTCTTCTCTCATTGTTGGCCCTGTGGGGGGGTTATTTATCCTGGGTTCTCTGTGTTGCAGGCTCTTGTCTGTAGCAGGGTACAGCATATTTTAATGCTGGTTTTTGAGGTAGAATTAGGTTCCTTCGGCTGATATTCGAGTCAGCTTATACTTGAGTATATTCAGTAATTGATATTAATGTGGGTTACATTAATGGAGTATCATTGAAGTCAGGAGAACCAGGTGGACTTTTACATTGCAAAATATTTTCTTTTGATTACCACAATGTTGAAAGTAAAACCAGATCAAAAACAACCCCAGGAAAAACATCAGGTAACAAAAATTTATGTTGCTGCTTATAAGGACATGTTTGATCTGACCACCTTGGCTGTCTTCCTGAACTGGTTTCTCGGCAGAGTTCTACTTAGTGACGATTCCTAAAGTTCTCTGTCCATCAAGAACACAGACATGTAGTTCTTCCCTTCGTGGACAAACTGGGGTGTTGGGTAGATGATTCTTGGTACGAGAAAAAAAAAGGACTCATTTGACAAACATCATATTTCTAGGACAACAGAGAATCCTGACACTAAGAGTGCTGTAAGACAAAACCAAAAGCCCCCTTTTGGGGAGAATTTCATAATTAATTATTTGTGGTTCTTGCCTGGGGGAGGGTGGGTATAGAGACGCGTGAAGGAGCCGTGGAGAAGGGGGGAGCGGAGTGATGATGATGGTAGAAAAAACGCCTATGCACTTCAGATAAACCCAGACGAATCTTTAACCACTGTGGCTAACAAGCACGACTTCATTTTGACAGGGCAAACGTTACTTTGCTGAGAAAGCTCCGTATTGAACTCTGCAACGCTCCCCGGGTGCCGTGAGCGAGCCTGAGGAGGCAGTCACCGTGAGTCGGCAGCTCTGGGAACGAGGGGGCGCTCACCCTGCAGACGGGACTTTGTGGGGGCACCTGTCCTGGGCAGATGGCGACGTGGGTGCTGTGCCTCCTGCTTCTGGCA
>PVJH01049159.1:0-10438 GCA_004026705.1 Nesogale talazaci
GGAAGGGTAATATAGGGGGCAGATAATGGGGGCCTGGAGGGAGGGAGAATGTTTTGAGAGTGATGATGGCAATGGGTGTGTAAAAGTGGCCTGAATACAACTGATGTTGTTGGGGATTGTGATGGGAGTTGTAGGGGCCCCCCAATAAAATGATTAATTTTTTTAAAAAGGGGGGGGGGAAAGGGGAGGGTTTTTTTTTTAAAGGGGCTTGTATCAAGGGCTCAGGTGGAAAATATTGGGAAATGTATGTGGAAATATGTGTGCAAATGTGCTTGATACAAATGATGTAGTAGCTGTAAGAGCCCCCAATAAAATTTAAAAAAGGAAAAAAAAATTAAAAAAAATAAAACAGGGGGGAAAGGAAAAAAAGCCGTAAACCAAGCAGGAATAAAACAAAAACAAAATCTACAAAGAAAAACGTGGTTGTAGATGGCATCAAGTGTTGCATTACTCATATACCAAATGCTCAAATTAAAATACCAATTCTAGGGCTGAGCCCCGGTGGCGTAGTGGTTGTGCACAGGACTGCGGCCCACTGGGACGGAGGTTCAATTCCAGCTCCCAGGAGCAAAGGCTGGGCCTCCTACTCCCACCACCTGAGGGCAGTGATGCCTTAAAAAAAACAAAAACCAATTCTATATAATCTCTCCTAGAAACGAAGAAGAGGTATCACTTCAGAATTCATCTAATGAGACCATTTAAATTGGGCCAGAAGTTTTGAGAACTGGATTCGAATCCTGGCTTGGTCATCAACTATGTAAAAAAGCAGGGGTTGGGTAAGAATGAAGGCCGCACAACACGCTGTCACTACATGAGAAGACTGTTAAGTGGTTAGATGTAAGGGCTCCAAAAAGTTGGGGAAAGTCCATGAACTTCGAGCTGCATTCTTGGCACCAACTTTTTGAAGCCTCCTTGGAGAAGCACTAAGCTTCCTCTCTGGAGTGCTGGTGGGCAGCTGTGGAGCGCTGGTCTGCTAGGCAGAAGGTCAGCAGCTCATACCCGCCACCCACGGTGGAACAGAAAGATAGGCCTGTCTAGCTTTTTTATTTCCTGCTTATTCCTGTTAGGATGGGCATCTCACCACCAGGTCAAGGTCACGGAAAGAAGACTTGAGAAAGCTCCCATGCATAGCTCTAACAACATTAGGCTGAATCCATGTGAAATTGTGCTTTTCAAAGGGTATCATGCATTTTTTTTTTTAAAAAGAACTTTACAATAAAACGAGCCATTTCCATCAAAGACCAAGAACAAAAATTTCTGTCAGTGTGAATGAGGGGGAGTGCAGAGTGGAGACCCAAAGCCCATCTGTAGTCAATTAGACATCCCTTTACAGAAGGGTCACAAGGAAGAGACGAGCCAGTCAGGGTGCAGTATAGCACCGATGAAACATACAACTTTCTTCTAGTTCAATGGGTCTCAACCTTCCTAATGCTGCGACCCTTTAATACAGTTCTTCATGTCATGGTGACCCCCCCAACCATAAAATTAATTTTGATGCTACTTCATAACTGTTATTTTGCTACTGTTATGAATCGAGTGACCGACCCCTGTGAAAGTGTCGTTTAACCCCCCCAAAGGGGCTGCAACTCACCGCTTGAGAACCGCTGCTCTAGTTCTTTAATGCTTCCTTCCCACCACGATCAGGACCCCAGTTCTACCTTACAAATCTGGCTAGACCAGAGGATGTACACTGGTACAGACAACTGGTAACACAGGGAATCCAGGACAGATAAATCCCTCAAGACTAATATTGAGAATAGTGATACCAGGAGGGTCAGGGGATGGAAAAGGGGGAACCAACCACTGTGGTCTACATATAACCCCCTCCCAGGGGGGTGAACAGAAAAATGGGAGGAAGATATCAGTTAATATAAAACATGAAAAAAACTATAAATTACCAAGGATTATCATGAGGGAGGGAAAAAAATGAGCTGATACCAAGGGTGTTCAAGTAGAAAGGAAATGTTCTGAAATTGATGATGGCAACATATGTACAAATGTGCTTGACACAATGGATGCATGTAGGGATTGTGATGAAAACTGTAAAAGCCCCCAATAAAATGTATTTTTTTAAAAAGAGATGAGCTATTTCTTGAGTAGCATTTACTATTGATTTCCCTGACCCAAAAAGTCTTTGAAAACCCCCTTTTGACTGAAAACAAAACCCCTGGTTTTTCACTGCTGCCGCCACAGGGATATCCCAGGGTGCTAGAAGAGGGGAGGGGGACCCCCAAACTTTCCAACTTCTTAAAAGTTGCTTTTCTCTAGAGTGAGTGTTCCCACTGTTGCTTTCAGAGTTCTTAGAGTGCTCTGAGTCCCAGGGTCTGGTTGGTTCCCTGGGTGGTCGTGCGGGGCAAAGGAACAGAGTGGGGAACTGTTCACGCTACCATTTTCCAGGAGTCTCTGGTAATGTGGTTTGCATTTCAAATCCCTTCTCTAAATTTTTTGTTTCTTTGGAGACTCTGCAGCATCACGCCTGCATCTTCTCAATACTAAGAGCTGTTATGGGCACCATTATTTTCAGAATGAGAATTTGAAGCAGTGAGTATTTATATTTACATGACAAAGCCATAAGCAAAACCTAGATGTGCTTAACAGCAACTACCAAAAGAAGAAATATCAAAATTATCAATTTCAAAGAATGGTAAGGGTTTTTGTGTCAAAACTTTCAGTACAATAATTCTTCCATCACCAAGTAACATCAAAGTCACTTTAAGGGTCTCTTACCTGAAACTCCCGTAGACTATAAGTAGGATGGAAATCAGAAATGTAGACACTTGACTGGAATCTACCAGGGAATAGGCCCTAAAAGAAATAAGAGGGGGGAAAAACATCAAACCACATTGTCTTTTAAGAGAAAAGAGAGGTATAAATTAGCATTCATTAAAAAATGAAATATGCTACTTTACAACAAAGAATAAAACTCATCACTACTGTCAATTAATGGCGATCGGATGTTAACTGGCATCAATAAAAAAATCCCATTTCTGTATGATATACAACATATTTATAAGATCCACTCCCGATTTTAAAAGCATAAAAACATCTACCAACTCTGTGCCAAAGACAAAAAGGTTCCATGATTAAACTTTTATCCATCTGCACTTGAATTGTCAATAGTATTTTACTCTGCACCAAGCTACTCTTTCCCGAACCATTTTTTTTTCGTTTTTTTTAGGCCTCACTGCCCTCAGGTGGTGGGAGTAGGAGGCCCTGCCTTTTGCTCCTGGGAGCCGGAATTGAACCTCCATCCCTGTGGGCCGCAGTCCCGCGCACAACCACTACGCCACCGGGGCTCGGCCCGTCCCGAACTATTTCTTAATAAATATATATTACCTGTCTAAATGTCCTGTGGCAGGGTCTTCTAAGTCAACAGGCCCCAAACGAAAACGATCATTTTTCACGCCTGATTCTATCACCCCCGCTTCCCCATCACCCCTGTTGCCAAAGCTAGAATCTGTGCATTCTTGATACTTGCCTCTCCTCCCAGTCCCCAAACACCTGTCTTCTTGTGTTTCAACCGCTATTTTCTTAGCTCCTTTCTCTGGCTTGGCTATCAGAATTCTTCTTTTTAAGGCTATTTACCCTCCATCCTACCCCGAGGGTAAATTTTCTAAAGTAAATTTCTCTTCATTCTTCCACCCAAAAATTATTTGATGAGGCCCATGTGCTGGATGCATTCAATAAAGAATGTGTCAGCTGCTCTCTGTGAGGGGGAAGGTTTGTCTACTCAGAGGCGACCTCAGAAGACGTGACTGGGGATGCTCCAAAGAGCTTCTATTCCAACACACACGAGGCCCCCAGGACTGGAAATCAATTCTTCTGCAACTGGTTGGTTGTATGCCAGGTACTCTCTCAGCAAATGAGGCCTAAGTGCAAATAGCTGGCTCGGTCCCTGCCGGAAAGTCTTTTTTACAGGAATGCGAACCAAAATTCAACACATGTAACTGAACAGAGTTGTGGGAAGCATTATGGAGAGGGCGGGGGCAAGTGCAGGACACAATGAAAACGTGTACTGTGGACTGCAAGAATGACAAGGGGAGGCTTTCTTGCAGGAGGCAGGTGAGGCAGAGAGCGAGAAGACCCAATACACAGAACGACACGGCAGATTACGTGCTGGGCTGCTCTGCAGGTGGAAGATGAGGTCATCTGTGTCTTGAAAGATTACAGCCTCGAGACCCCAGTGGGGAAGGAAGCTCTGCTCGGTCCACAGGGTCACTGTGAGATGCAATTGGCTTAGAGGCAGTGGTCCATTGCTTTCTTTGGGCTTTCGTGACTCTTTATGGGTACCTGAGGATGTTAAGCATAATCCTTAGGTTTCCCAAGGTGACCCTGTGGGTTATGGTGGGGAGATGGCGTTACCATTTACTGAAAAAGGGAAATCTAAATCAAACCCACCCACTGCAATCACGTCCAACTCGCAGCAACTAACTCTACAGGACAGGGTAGGTCTGCTCCAGAGTTCCTAAGAACTGCCATCTTTGAACGGCCTCGTCTTTCGTGCATGGAGCAGTAGCTGGTAAACTCAAACCACCAACCTTCTGGTCAGCAGCCCAACAGTTAAGTCACTGCGCCGCCCCCAAACTCGACAGCTCTCAGATCAGTTCCAGCTCATGGCCCTGCTGGAGAGCAGAGCTGCTCCTCAGGGTTTTCTACATTGTCATCTTGGCAGGAAGAGTCTCATATTCTGTAGTCACATAGGAGCCAGGGTTGACAGGAGCAAACTCATTTTTCTTTTTCTTTTTTTTTCTTTTTTTATTTTTTAGGCATCACTGCCCTCAGGTGGTGGGAGTAGGAGGCCCAGCCTTTGCTCCTGTGAGCTGGAATTGAACCTCCATCCCAATGGGCCGCAGTCCCGCGCACAACCACTACGCCACCGGGGCTCAGCCCGCAAACTCATTTTTCATGCAAAATTCACACACATTTTTCTTTCATGGTCTGATTACAGAATAAAGGTGTAGGTATTTTGTAACTGCAATTGTAAGGCACAGGATATCTTTTGTTTTGTTCGCTTATATTATTTTTAAATGATGGTGTCATATGTTGAATTGCATGCATTTTAGTTTTATCCTGTTAAGTATAGATATGACTTTATTATTTGAAAGTTACATATGGTTACAGAGTTATGTGAAAGTATAAAATTAACAAGGGGTGGTTTGTGGCGGTCATGTGCTTATGTTAACTTCATGATTGAGATGTAGGGGTGGAGTCTAGCCTGTTAATCTGGATAGAGTCATTGAGTAGCCAATGAGGCCTCCGTGTGGGCATGGCTTTCTCCTGAAACTTCTGGGAAATCTCATGATATTTCCCTCGTGAAGATGAGAAGCGATCTCCTCAGTTGTTGGGAGCTGGTCTTAGAGACAACGAACTATGGACAAGACAAGATGGCAGCATCCAAGGAGCTGCAGGAGCCGGAGAAGAAGCCAACGTGGTCTTGCCCTGACGGAACCAGGCCTCTGAAGCTGGAGAGGTCGCCTGGAAACCCCTACCAGCGCTGAGTTGCTTCTACTACCACTGGGTGCTGTTGATGCACCCTGAGCCCTGGAATCAAGGAGCCATGAGGGGACCCCTGCCAGCGCCGGAACTCTGCACCCACTGACCTGTGACTTCCTGAGTCAGAAGGAGACATTATAGACTGATATCGTACATATGAGCTAATATCGGACTTATGACTTGAAGTGGACTGGGTTGGGGTGCTTTCTCAATGTTCCATTCCTTTTGTATATAAACCATTCCCCTATATCCATATGAGTATCTATGATTTTGTTTCTCTAGTCTAACCGCATTAACACATAAGGTTAGGTGCTGGATAGATGGAGAAGGCTGCAGGATTGAGAGCTAAGAAATAGCTTGGAGCTGAAGGAATACAGTACACCCTATGAAAGTGACACCTGGGCAAGGTGGAAACCTACCCAGGAAGAAAAATCTAAACATTTCCCTCTAATAGTGGGAGCTAGTGGAATGGTCAGATTGCACCCTGCCCGGAAACACAAGGCCATCCCAACGCATTCTCCTGGTAGGTTTGACCTGCCGGTCTTGCTGTCAGCAGCCCCACGCTTAACCCACAAGGTCACCAGGCAAACCCATTATACGCTTTGATCTACTTTAGTCTATGTTTTAAAATGTCCACAATAAAAATGTTTCTGTTTTGTTTTAAACCAATACCCCTGCCCCCCTCTTAACAAAGTCTTCTGGAGATGGCCAATGAGAACACACAATCATGTGATAAATATGCCTGGTCTTGAGTTCTGTCCCACCGCACAGCAGGGGCAGTTGAACAGAGTGGAGCGGTGGAAGGCAGGCTTTCAGGCACCCACGCCAGCTCCCCTAGAGACTGGTCGGTGTGCGCACACTCACAGACAGGGCTTACCCTCCAAGGGAGACCTGAGACTACAAATGCCACACATCGGGAAAACCAACTTAGCCAATTCTCTTCATGGTCTAAATTATGTTTCTTGCTCAGAAAGAATCTTTACACATCTCTGACAATTCTGAAATAAATTGAAATAAAAAAACAGAAGAAATGCATTAAAATGACAAAGACCTTTTTTTTTTTTGAAGCGGTCCTATATTCCTATGGTACAGAAACCAAAACCATTTAAAAATATTTATCCTAAGAAGTTTTAACTCCATCCCAAGTCCTACACTGATTTTTAAAACTCACAACAACCCTCAAGGCTCCTAGGTGCCTTGGAAGTAACTAGTTTGAAACTGGGCGGCAACAACAACAACAACAACAACAACGTCTACAGGAGAAAGATTAGGGTTGTGGGGGAGATAAGGCATGGCTTTGTAATGAAGTTCTCATGGGATGGTCCTTGCTACTTTCAGGGAAAGAGCAGGTGCATTGTGATGGGGACTATTATTTCCTCAGAGCAACTTTTTGGGTCTTATCTCACCAACAGAGTTTTCCTTTAAAAAAAAAACCCAAACACTTCTTCCTAGCACCCCTTCGATCCTCAATCATCCCATGTCCTTCAAGTAAATTGATCAAGATTAGCCCCTTCAGAGTTCCCCAAACCAGATACCATATCCCTTCCAAGTTGACCTGTGTGCCTTGAACTGCACTGGCCCAGCAGACGCCCTGCGAAGTCACTGTTGTACCAGACCATTACTGTGGAGGAGCCCTATGACAGGTGGGTCACTTGTCTGCAGCCACGCACTCGTGGAGACAAGCTGTGACAAGTTCTGTTTGAGTTTGTGGAAGAGATAGAGTCCTGTGGCAACCTTTTTAAGCTACCTCCTACACTCTGCCACTAAACAAAAGTGGGGGGGTGGGAGGGAGAGTAAAGGAGCAACTGTGCTTTCCTCCTCCCTCTCCTGACAGTTGTAGAGAGATCTGCCAACACACCACTGTGTGGAATACATCCTAGTGTAAAAATGTGTTTGGGGAGCGGGGGGGGGACGAGAAATGCTATGTGCAGAATGTACAAGTCATTCGAAAAACTGTGTTTATTGACCTAATGTAAAAATTGGGAGGCTGAGCCCTGGTGGCATAGTGGTTGTGTGTGGGACTATGGCCCACAGGGTTATTGACAGTTGAAATCCAGCAGCAGCTCTCCAGGAGCAAGGCCGGGCTTCCTACTCCCACCAGGGCAGTGATGCCACACACACACACAAAAATTGGGGAGTAGCTCTTGCCTAGAGGATCTGACAACACGGGCTCTATATGTTCCTGTTTAGAAGCCACCAGTGAAGCAGTGATAAAACTGCTCCTCAGCTTGGCAGTGGCCCCTAACGTGTCAGTCACCACCCCCGGGGAACTTCCCCACTTTAGTTACCTGCGGGGAACCAGGAGTCACTAGGACCTGACCACTTGCTTTATCATGTGCATGTAAATGCACAGCCATTTTCTCATGCTAGAAAATATTAGGCTTTATTTGTTTTTGGGGGGGTATCACTGCCCTCTGGTGGTCGTGGGAGTTACCCAGTCTTGCTTCTGGAGAGCTGCTGCTGGATTTGAACCGCCAAGCCCATGGGCCGTAGTCCCGCACTCAACCACTACGCCACCGGGGCTCAGCCCAATATTAGGCTTTATTAAATGCATCCTAGACCCTCTTCCCCCCAAACACGTCACCATCCACGTCCGAACCCAGAGTGAAACTCTATTGGATCCCACTGGCCCTCGGCACCTTCAATGTCTCATTTGAACCCATGGATAAGACACCAAATCCCTGAATCTGTGGCACTTAAATTGCCATCTGCCACTTACTGCTCGCTCTTCATTTTTACACTGCTCAGAAAGTAAGAAAGTTAGTTAAATGTTGGTCTAATTTAATGCAACCAGCTACAATTGTATTCACTTTTAAGTGCTCTGAATTTTTTTTTATTACAAAGAGCAATAAATTGCTAACTTTGAAGGATGTAGACTCAAGTTTTATGAAAAATAGCGAACTCTTAAGAACTTAAAAACAGATTATGGAGGTCACAGATTATGTGCATTTCCCAGACCTGGATAACTTCACACTTAGAAAGCACTCTTCGTTTTTCTTTTTTTTTTTCTTTTGTGGGCATCACTGCCTCTGGTGGTCATGGGCGCTATCCAGCCGCCACTGGATTTGAACCGCCAAGCCCGCGGGCTTCAGTTCCACACTCAACCACTTACGCCATCGGGGCTCAGCCCTCTCTTCTTTTTTCAAAGAGAAAATTTCTAGGTTCAATGAATCCAACTTTTCACTCCCGAAACACTACCCAGCCATTTTCATTTTCTGCATTAAATTATTATTGGTTCCCTCCTGATGTTTCCTGCTGTCTTCCTCAGCTCTTCCTTTCTGAGTTTCCATAGAAATAAGTAGCTGCCCTGTCCATGCCTCTCTTTTTAATCATTTACGTGTGGCGATGAAAGAACACTCCTGACCAACTCTGAACAAAGGCAAGCCACGACCGCCCAGGAGAAGGTCAAGCCCGTCTGACACAGAATGTTCAAACTGCTGTGAAGAAGGGTATCTGCCGACACTTGGGCAGATGTGCTCCAACCCCTCTCTAGCCTAGAGGAATCGCAAAAACATGGGTACTGTAGATATCATGTTTACAAGGCGTATGGAAATTATTTTGGGAAAATAAACTTTGCTTAGCAAATGGAAACATGTTAGCACCAACATTCTGTTACCCGAGTCTTTTCCCCCAAGGAGTGCCTGGTGGCTTTGAACTGATGTCCTTGTGGTTAGCAGCCCAACATATAACCACTACACCAAAAGGGCTCTTACATCATTTTGTCATCCTAAAACAACTTCCTAAAACAGCGATTTCTTTCTTTTTGCCCATTTTCCAGGAAACTTTGTAATTGAGATTCTCTTAAATTAGGAACTTCTTAGAGAATACACTTTCTTTTTAAGGACTCTCTTCAGTTGATTTTATTAGGGGTTGACTGTGTCAAATTCCAGTAGAAATATGTACTTTATTATTAAGTCTTAAAAGTGTTAACTAGGCTGGGGCTGAGCCCTAGCGGCGTAGTGGTTGTGCACTTGGCCCACTGCGGCCCACTGGGCTGGAAGTTCAAATATAGCAGCAAGGCTGAGCCGCCTACTCCCACCACATAGAGGGCAGTGATGCCCCCCACCACAAAAACAAGTGTTAACTAGGGCTGAGCCCTGGTGGTCTAAGTGGTTGAGTGCAGGACTGCGGCCCACGGGCTTAGCGGTTCAAATCCAGTGGCAGCTCTCAGGAGCAAGGCTGGGCAGCTCCCACAACCACCGGTGGGCAGTGATTCCCCCTCCCCTCCAAAAAAAGTGTTAACTAACTTGGGCAGAAAGGAAGGCACTCTATGGTTGGTGTTTAAGAGGGACATAAGCAAAAGACTCGGGCAGAGAAGACAGCAGGAGGAGTGCGAAATTAAGGGTAACCTAGGTTAATACTGCTATAGGCATACTTCTTCACCAACAGTGATCTACAAGTAGATGCAGAGATAACAGTGAGGGTGAGCAGTGTGGGAGGGAGAGTGAAAGAAACTCCACAAATAAATTTCAGAGGATAGTTCCATGTGTATTTATTTACCCTCGATACAAATATATCCATAAATGTAGTGGGGCAAAAGGGAGCAAAGTTGTGCCAACTTCTTAGACATACCCAAATACCCTGAGGAAATGAGTTGCTGAATCTAGAGGGTCAGGGTCTTGGAGATCCCAGGCCAAATGGCACAACACAGCCCACAAAGACCGTGTCTGCACCCTACAGGGGTGACTAGAGAATGGAGTCTTAAAAGCTCATGGGGAGCCCTCTAAAGTGCAATTACTGTTTTCTCCCCACTTCTGGAGGAAAAGAGAATGAAGGAAATACAAGATATACGACAACATGTAGTCCAATGACTCACTTATGGACCACACCGAGCTCAATCTACACAAACCCTGACATCAGAATGGTGCCAGGCTACCACTACTAATTGCTCTGAAAAGGATCACATATAGAAGGTGTTGGAATATTGGGGGGGGGGGGGGAAAAA
>PVJH01049160.1:0-10456 GCA_004026705.1 Nesogale talazaci
GTGCTTGCCGTGTCAATCACAGCGATCTGCACCATCAAGAACAACAGATTCACTGTGTATCAAACTCAGATGGTTTTGTAAAAACGTGTGTTCAGTAAAGCACCTCCCAATAAGCAACTTTTCACAGCAGTGTAACACCTGCTTGACAGCAACCCTTATGCCTGAGACGTCAACAACTTTCCTACCATGCAGAGAAGCTGAACCATAGCGGGTCCCTCGCTGACAAGCTGTGCTTCTCAGCTCTCATGGTGACAATGGGGATAGTTTTATGTGGGTGCCCATTCTAGGACTTAGGGGCAATGCCTTCCACTTATGCTTGCAATATTTAGTTTGAAGATTCTTTTTACAAATGTATGACCAAGGCTTTGGTACTCCAAACCCCTGGTCTAATTAACAATTCTTCAGATCATCTTATTCTTTTTAAAGTTTTATGAAGCCAAGAGAAATATCTTTTCATGTTATTTCAATAAATTACCACATTAGAGCAAGAGGTCTGGCACACAGAGGCCCTCTATAAATATCATTTCATGACTGAGTCAATTACTTTAATACAATTTTTGTATGAATGAAAAAGTTTAGGAAACCATTATAGTCAAAGGGTGGTTTCTTAGCACCTTTGGGAAATCATTGAAGGATTAAAGTGGGTAAGATTATTACAAGGAATAAAGGGAGACAGTAGTTGGTGTAATATATATGAAAATGATAATAATATAGTTTATCAAGGTTTCCTGAAGGTAGGAGAAAAAGAGAAAAAAGAGGAGCTAATAAATAGAAAGCAAATGGCTAGAAAATGATTATGCACATATGTACAAATAAGCTTGATACAATTGATGTCATATGAGCTATAATATGACCAATACAATTACCTTTTAAAAAATGAAGCTAAATATAGCTTGTAGTGATTAAAAATACATTTTCTGCTACACAGTGACCACAAAAGCAGGGTTGTGCTTCTCTGGCCCATATTTTTCACTTGACTTGACTTCATCCACTCAATGTCCTCACACTTGGACCAGTAGATAACTGCATGGTAAATGGATAAAGGAGGAAGCTGTTAAGGATTTTGTCTTGCTTGGATCCACAAGCAGTGCTCATGGAAGCAGCAATCATGAAATCAAAAGATGTGTTGCATTAAGTAAATCTGCTGCACAAGACTCCTTTATAGTATTGAAAAGCAAAAATGCTTTCTCTGTTGAGGACTATGGTATACTGAAGCAAGCCCTAGTATTTTTTTGGGAGGGGCATCACTGTTCTCTGGCAGTGGGAGTAGGAGGCCCAGCCCCACAGCTGGAATTGAACCTCCGTCACAGTGGGCCGCAGTCCCGCACACAACCACTATGCCACCAGGGCTCAGCCCAAGCCTTAGTATTTTTAATATCCTCATATGCATGTGAAAGATGGATAATGAAAGAACAATTGTTGCATTTGAATTGTACTGGTAGACAAAAGCATTGAAATAATGTGAAGTGCCAAAATTACAAACCAATCTGTCTTGGAAAAAGTACGCTCATAAGGGTATTTAAATGCAAGAATGGCAAAGCTTTGTCTTACGTATTGTGAACAAGTTGTTAGAAGGGGTCTGTCTCTACAGAATGACTTTATCTTGGTAAAAATGGGGACAGTTCAAAAGAAGAAGACTTCAGGGAGAAGGTTTGGCACAGTGGCTACAACAATGGACATACATATGGGAACAATTGTAAAGATGGCACAGTACCAGGCAACATTTTGTTCTGTTATGATTTGGGTCACTATTGACTGAAACCAACTAGATGCCACTTCTCTGTAAAATTTTGTAAAGCACGATAACTCTTCATTTTCTCATTTTGAGAGTAACGTTGAAAATTAACAAGGAGCTAAGCCCCGGTGGCATAGTGGTTGTGTGCAAGACTGCGGCCCAAGGAGGTGGCAGTCCAAATCCAGCAGCAGCTCTCCACGAGCAAGGCTAGGTCACCTGCTCCCACCAGAGGTCAGTGATGCCCCAAAAAACAAAAGCAACAGCAACAAAAAGAAAGTTATAATGTACACACCTTATTTAAAAATAATAAATAAATAAGACATGACAGAGCCCTGATGGGACGGTAGTTATAGAACTTGTCTCCCAAGCCAGTAGCTGGTGGCTCTAATTCAGTACAATTCCATCGGACAAATGTGTGACCATGATCTTCTGCAAAGGGTTATCAAATTGGAAACCCTGTGGGAAATTCTACTCTGTCCTATGAGTCAAAACTAGTTTAAAGAACTAGGTCAGGTAAGACACTGTATCTCCACAACTCAGGCCTAAGTTTAAAAACTATTTAAAACAAGAATACATAGGGATGCTGAGAAGCTATTGAATCCATTTTATACAAATTGGCCTCTGGAAAGAATTGGAAGTTTAAGAGAAGAAATAGTCAAAGGAATGTAGCATATACATCTATAATTTTCAAATTACACCTGCAGATCTGTTAGGACTCACTGAATTAATAAAGTACTGACAGTTGAATAATTGAACTCCTGTTTAAAGTGAATTTGCTAAGATTATGCATCGTTATCAGATACCATTGGGTTAATTACAATGGAAAAGACATAGGCTAGCCCTCTGCCCTCCTCACAGCAAGTAGTTTTGCACAATTGTTACTAAAATCAGTTTCACAACATTTTATTCCATCGTGAACTTTTTGATATAAGTTACATTTACTCCTCTCACCTTCCCACTCTACCCAGCATCTAGTAAAATGGCACAAAAACAATTATAATAAGTTTAATTTAGTACACTAATCTTATGTGGATGAGTTTTCTTCTAGTGTTACTCAGACTCACAAGTGTCAGTATATTTTAACTATTTAACTTTTAGAAAATAAATATCTGCTGTTGTTTTCAACATCACCACCATGATTCAGAATAAGTTTATCACAAATTCCACTTTACTATTAAATAAACTTCTTCCTACCCTCTATAAATCTTAATCATTGGTACCACTAATTTCTCTCCATTTTGAGCATTTTATCATCTCAAGACTATCCTAGAAATAAAAAGGAGGCTCACTTGGTAAGATGGAATGATACAGTTGTTGCATTAATGGGCTCCAAAGTGACCATGAATGTGTGGAAGTCCTCAGACGTGGCAACATATGTTGTTTTTAGATGCAAATAGGGAAACTCTAAGTTATAATCAACCCCATGTCATCTAATAAAAACATAAACAGCAAAAGCCATGAAAACTCTGTTTTTTTCTCTCTGTATAATTTCAGCTAGATATATTGTAAAATTCCAATTCAAAACATTGGAGATATTTCCATGTTTCCATATATAAATAGTGTAAAAATTGCTAGGTGCCTATGAGGAAGAACAAGCACATCTGTCTTGAAAGGAGTACAGCCTGGCTTGTCTTTAGATCAGAGGATGATAAGACTTTGTCTCATGTACTTTGGACATGTTATCAGGAGGAACCAGGAAAGAACAACATGCTTGAGAAAGTAGGTGATCAATGGAAGATAGAAAAACCATTTAGCAAGATGGATTGACACAGTGATGCAAACTTTGCGTTCAAACACAGCCGTTGTGAGGATGGTGCAGGATTAGACTGTGCTTTGTTCTGTGGTTTAAGGTGTTGGTATTGTCACCTCACAGCAACGTTCAACATGAATGGAGGAGATAGAGTGACAAAGGAGTCCTTTATAGTTTTAAAAGTTAAGCTTTTACTTTGATATAATTATATGTTGTACACCGAAACAACTGAGAAAATAGCCAGATATAAGAATTCAAAGTTTCATTTAGATTTCATCAGGATTTTTATGTGAGTGTGTCCCTTTATGTCCGTGCAAATGTTTCACATGTGCACAGTCATGTAACTAGCAAAACAATCAAGATGCAGTAGAGGTCTTGATATGGTCAAGATACCAAATGATCATTCAGACTATATCTTAATAACCATATCGACATCCATGAATTCAGAATCCTGGACATTCTTAATGCTGTCTCTGTCTCCATCGTATTTGTCATTTCAAGTTTATATAAATGGGATGATACATGAGCAGTCATTTAAGACTCCCTTTTCCCTTCAGAGAAATATAAGTGAATTAAGTTTATTTCAGTGGTTTTTTTTAATAATGATGAATATTTTTATCAAATCACATATGGAAAGATATTGCGTAAATACCATGTGCTACAAATAAAATGCAAAGAATCCTCATTGTGAATGTGTGTGTATGTTAGCATTTATCTTGCCATCTTAGTGAAGTCTCTCTGAGTTTTTTGTTTGACTAGATTCCTTGTAATCTCAATATGGAAAATTACATAATACAGCAACTATCATCACCTAAGTTCTCCTTTGCAAACACTGTTAGAGTAGAATATGTAAATTGATACACACAAGAGCTCTGGATCTAGGGAATTCAAGATAGATAAATCCCTCAAGAATAGCAGTGGGAGTAGCACCACAATGAAGCTAAGGGCGGGATAGGGGCAGAAACGGGATAAAGTGAGAACTGATCACAAGCTTGGATAGATTACCCCGCCCCCCGGGGACAGATAATAGAGAGGTGCTTAAAGGGTGATCACGGACAATGTAAAATATAATATAACAACAATAATAAATCATTGATCAGGGATTCATGGGAGTGGGGGGGGGCAGGGAAAAAAAGATGAGATTCCACCATGTGCTGAAATGGAAAATAAATATTTTGGAAATGATGCTGACATGATGAGTGTATATATAGATTGTGAAAAGGGCTGTGTGAGCCCCCAATAAAGTTATTTTAAAAATGTAGTTTCGGGCTGAGCCCCGGTGGCGTAGTGGTTGTGCGTGGGACTGCGGCCCACTGGGATGGAGGTTCGATTCCGGCTCCCAGGAGCAAAGGCTGGGCCTCCTACCCACCACCAAGGCAGTGATGCCTAAAAAAAAAAAAAAAATGTAGTTTCACATATAATTTACTGAAACATTTAGAAGTATAAAATTATACAAACACAGTTTAAATGAAATAGAATTGACCATAGGACTGTGACAGGTACACCATTATAAAAACCTGAAATGAGGTGATCTAGGAAGAGATTTCAGTGCTGAAAAAATTGAATGAATGGAGATGTGAAATTTCTGCTCTGTAGAGTATAAAAGAGATGTGGATACAATTCGCTAGACCTTTCATGGAAGATATATGGGTGATAATTACCAAATTTTCAGAAGGGAAGAAGACAGTGTCAAAAAGTGAAAGAAGGCTAAGCCCAGGTGGTTTAGTGGTTGTGCTCGGGACTGTGGCCCACTGGAATGAAGGTTCAATTCCAGCTCACAGGAGCAAAGGCTGGGTCTCCTACTCCCACCACCAGAGGGCAGTGATGCCCCAAAAAATAAAATAAAAAAATGAAAGAAGATAGATATAACACAGTAGGGACTGACACTTTCGACTCGATCAGTTTGACTGCGTCAGTCATCAAAGGAGTTTACGACAAATGTGATTTACCAGAGCCTGGAAGATTCATGTGTGTGTGTGTGTGTGTGTGTGTGTGTGTGTGTGATTATATATATATATATATATATATATATGATTTATATTTCATTTTGAAGGAAATATAAAAATATATGTTCAAAATTTGAGGAAATAAGATGGTTGAGGAAGGAAAAAGATTAAAGATGGAGAAAGAAAAGAATTAACTTTTCCAAAGAAAATGGAAGAGAACAGATGGGAAAATTATTTTTCTGAAGCTCAAGGCAAATTGATTTATTCTAATAAGAAGGAAGGAAGAAAGATCATTTGAAAGCTACATAAATTGCACATTTGGGTACAGGAGACAGAAAGCTGTCTTTTTATATTTGTTATATCTATCTATCTCAATATCATCTCTATTTCTAGCTATATAACAAAAAGGAGATAAGGTCACCTGAAATGAATAATGTATGATATAGAAGAATCTAAAATGTAAGAAGAAAGAAACTTTGAATCGGGTGGCAAGCACTGTGAGGATCATATAGAGAATTATAAAATCAAAACAAAAGAAAACACACCAGAACAAAAAATGGTCAGCTAGGTATTAAGATGTGTAGAAGTTATGCTTGAATTTGATTGTAAGATTTTCTGTCCTGAAAAATATTATAAATAGCCTAAAAGCACACCTCACAGGATTGCAGGTTTACTTTCAGTCCATGTACAATAAAATAAATATTGCAGTTAAATGATTCAAAACAAATTTTGGCTTCCTGGTGCCTATAAATGTACATGTACACCCTGTTGGTGCTAATAAGTGTGACATTGTATGATGTCAATGTTTGAGAATCTGGATTGGAAGACTCAGGATTATAGTCTTATGGAGACACCAAAGTCAAATGGCAGAGTAAAGTTAACAAAGGCAATGTTCTACATCGTATTTGGGGGCGTGGGTGTTGAGTGGGTTCTTAAAAGCTCTTGGGCAGGTATCTGAGTATAGTTAGTGATATTTCAGATGAAGAAGAAAGAAGATTGCTTAGAATCAGAGTATAGTTGGGAACAATTAGTCATATATGCATGTAACCCATGCCTACATCAATCTTCAAAAACCTATCCTGGGGTCTTCAACACTAGATGGTGCCTGCCTGCCCCTGCCAGCTGCTCTGAAAAGGGTCTGGATACAGTGGAAATTTTAAAAAAAGGATCAAAATCAAAATCATATGAGACTTGGTTTAATTTCAGAAGAAATAGTCATGGGATACCCACCCTTCCTACCCACCAGGAACAAGCATTATGTTTACTAAATTCTTATATTTTAACTTGAGCATTAATATCACTTCCTTTTTCTCTAAATAAGAAACCTAAGTTTGATAACAGGAATATTAAACAAGCATATAACAACAAATGTCTCTTGTGTTCTGACATCTGCTTTTTATTCCCTCTTTGCTAAATTTTCAAGTTTAAAGAAAACTTTAATCCCAGTGCTCCTAAGAAGAGCAAGATGACACAGCACTTGAAATTAGCATAGATTCTTCTGATAGCCATTTATATCTAAGAAAGATTTTTTTGAAAACAACAAAAACTGTCACTTTCTATTGCATCCAACTCTGTAAAACCTTGTATTTTATTTTATTTTTTGACCTTTCAGAAATCAGTTATAAGGACTTGCATTCATAATTGCTCCCAGTTTGGTTCCAAACACCAACCTTTCAGTTAATGGACCAGTGTCAACTGCTTACTAAAATTCAAGTGCTCACTTGGTGCAGGTTATCTGAGGAATGTGGAGCTAGTGCTAGTTGAATTGAGCAGTTATGAAAACTTCACAGTGTTGATGGAATACTAAAATGGCAAAGAAACAGAGACATTATTTATCGAGTTTTAGAGGCAGCAGATTATGCATTATATACAATGTCTATTATACTTTGGTTGTATAACATAGTAATTGAACTGATGGTTCCTTATGTCATATAAATCAATAAACTGTGCAACTTAACTTTTCTTTTCCATAAACCAGCAAGGTTGCATTTATATCACAGTGTCAAATGGGTAAATAAAGTGTTAAATATCATTCAAAACCAAATAATTTATTAATTAAGACTAAAGTTAATAAGGTACAGAAAGATAGGGAGATCTTTTCTCCAATTCTTAATTCTAGTTCAGATTACATGCACAATTTTAATCATCTCTAAACAAAATACAAGTAGAAAAGGCAAAAAAAAGTTTTAAGCTGGTGTCAACACCACTGCATTGAAAAATAAATTCCCTGGTGCAGGTCATCGCTCTGAGAGAGGTTTTCCGTATTGGGAGCTACATATATTAGATTTTTCTATCAGAAAATCATATCACATCCCAGCATCTAAATTGCATCAGCTATAATCTGATTTCTATGAATTCACTTCAACAGCAATAAGAAGCATGTTTCTGTCTTCAGTGCTTATATTACTGCCATGACAAATATCAATGGGAAGGAAAATATAAGGTTCATGGATTTAGCCTCAAATTTATGACACATCTTTTAGGGTTCATGGCCTAATAAGAAACTTTGTATATGAATTCACTCACAAATACATCCATCATCCAAATAAAGCAAATTTTTCCAGTGAATCTTCTCTGGTTCAAATCACAAAATAAAGAATAATATTGAGTTTTAACTCTCTTTATAATCTCATTAGAATATACTTTGCATAATAACATAATTTAGGAGTTCTGAGAAAATTAAGCATAAGTTTATAATAAACAGAAGACAGCTCACAAATATTGCCATAGATTCTTATTCAGATTTTAAAGTTATGCTCTATACATGGAAATCTTATATGGAATATAAGAATTGCTTAATTTATGTGGAAGTCTATATAAAAATGCAAGTACACATAGCATTTTATAAGAATTTCTAGTGAATAGCTATTTTATTCAAAATGTTTCATATATACATCCTGATAAATATAGACAATAATGGAAAGATCATAAATATTAACTGTAGGTAACATAAAGATTGATATTTAGCCTATTCTTTTATTTCATGCCTTTCAATAAATTGACTTATTTAATTTTATAATACATGAGATAGTTAAGGTTTATTATGCCAACCTGGCTGATAAACACATGTGAGATTACCTGAAAGGCGGAGAGATAAATGGCTCAGTGAGTCTCACCTTTCTAGTTCTCCGGTATCTTACTCTCTGCTCCTTGGACCAGGTGCAGCTTCCTTAGCCAATTCCCTGCTTCAGCCAGCAAGGATCGTTTCTTGTGACATATCCCTGGGAAGCCACATGGACTTACCCAGATGCAGCCTTGGGTGCTGGAGCAGCCCCGGGAGACCCCTGCCAGTACTGCGATGCTTGCAAGCTCACTGATTCGGCTTTCCTCCTGGAGTTGGCATCATTGCGTGTGTTTTAAAAATTTAGGAGAACTTTGTAGATTTGTGTCAGACATATGGCCCATTGGACTTACGGCCTTGGACAACACTAGGTTGAGAAGCTTTCTGAATGAACACTTACCCTTTGTTTACAATTATCTCTTATATACATATGAATTTCTTTGGCTATTTTTCTCTAGCTTATCCATACTAACACTATATATATATGATTTTTCTATGAAATATAAATTAACTTTCATAAACTGCATAACATGGCCGCCCAAATTATTCTTTGAAGTCCCTATTATTATCTGTTTTTACAGTTAAGGAAATTAGGGAACGAAAAGGTTAATTTACTTTCCCAAATGAGCAAAATTTCAAGCCAATTAAGATCTGATGTAATTTTCTCTGCGTTCACTTATTCCTAAGAAAGTTATTTTGTTCTGTTTTGTTTTTTGGGTTTTTTTGTTTTTTGGGGGGTATCACTGCCCTCTGGTGATGGGAAAAGAAGGCCCAGCCTTAGCTCCTGCAGAGCTGGAATTGAACCTCCATCTCAGTGGGCCACAGTCCCATGCACAACCACTACGCCACCGGGGCTCAACCCAAGAAAGTTAATTTTTTTTTAATTTTTTAAGAAATTGCCTTAGTTCAACCAGTTCAGGATTATATGTTTGAGTATTTACAGTATAGTTAGAGAATTCTCACATATATTTATTTTTAAAAAACTATTCCATCATACCAGTTAATATCAGGCTTAAATCATATTCACCTAAATTAAGCTTTTATAGTTTTCTATTTTGTGAACATGTACAAATAACAACTATCATGTCATTGTTTTAATTTAATTTTATTGTTTTATCATGTTCAATATTTTTCATCTGTAATTCACATATGCCTCACCTTTGATAAAGCAGTTTTAAATACTTTGCCCATTTCACTAGTTTGCTTATTTTCTTTATACTGAGTATGGAAAGTCCACTGCATCATTTACCAGAAATTAACAATCTTTTGTCAACTGTATTTTCAGATTTTTTCAAGTCTAGTAGGTATTATTTTTAACTTAAATGGCCTTTCTACAAATGTATGATTTTACAATTTCTATAATAACTGTTTAATTAATGTGGGCTTGGTTTTAAAAAGTACCTAGTCTATGGGAGAGGATTTTTAGCAACAGTGCAACAGACAAAGGGCTTATAACAAAAATCTACAATACCCTCATCTCAAGCAAGAAGATGGAAACAGATAACCATATGAAGAAATGGGAAAAAGAACTGAAAAGAAGTTTCACTGGAGAGGAGGTCCTTATGGACAATGAACATATGAGAAAATGCTCCCGCTCACTAGCCATCAGAGAAATGCAAATCAAAACAACATTGAGATATCATCTAACACTCTTAAGGCTAGCCCAGATCAGAAAATCAGAGTGCAACAAATGTTGGAGGGGGTGTGGTGAAATAGGGACACTTCTACATTGCTGGTGGTCGTGTAGATATGTACAGCCCCTGTTGAAAGCAGTCTGGCAATATTTAATGAAAATGGAAGTTGAACTACCCTACGATCCAGCTATACCACTATTGGGTATATACCCAGAAGAGGCAAGAAATAAACCACAGCCAGCGGTATGCACGCCAATGTTTATTGCAGCACAATTCATAATCGCAAAGACATGGAAGCAAGCTAAATTTCCATCAGTAGATGAATGGATT
>PVJH01049161.1:0-10447 GCA_004026705.1 Nesogale talazaci
AGGCCCAGCCTTTGCTCCATGGAGCTGGAATTGAACCTCCATCCCAGTGGGTCACAGTCCCGCGCACAACCACTATGCCACCGGGGCTCAGCCCGCCTCGGTGACTTTAAAGCAGTGCTTCTGCACCTTCCTCACGCCGCCACCCTTTCATGCAGTGCCTCATGGGGTGGCGACCCCACCTCCACCCCCAACCGTAACATGATTTTCTCACTCCTTCATCACTGTCCTGTTGCTCCTGTGAGGGGATCGGGTGATCCCCGTGAAAGGGTCGTTCAACCCCCAAAGGGGTTGTGACCCCCCACGTTGAGAGACGCTGCTTTAAAGTCATGTTGCAGGGAGGCTGCAACGGGTGCATGCGGTTTTTAGGTGGCCTCTGTGGAGAAGGCGCCCTTGGTGGCGCAGCGAGTTGAGCTGCGCCCCCCCCCCCCCCCCGCAAGACCAGCACATCACCAGCCACTGGGTGGGAGAGGAAGGAGGCCCCTCTGGGAACATAGGGCCTTGGAAGCCCTCTGGGGCAGTTCTGTCCTGTCCTGTCAGTTCACGAGGTGTTGGAACGGGTCCCCTGGCAATGGGGAGAATAAAAGCAGACTCAAAGTCTTTTTTTTTTGTTTGTTTTTTTGTTTTTGGGCATCGCTGCTCTCCGGTGGTGAGAGTAGGAGGCCCAGCCCCACCGCTGGAATTGAACCTCCGTCCCAGTGGGCCGCAGCCCCGCGCACAACCACTCCGCCACCGGGGCTCAGCCCTTCAAAGTCTTTTTCCATGTAGAAAAGCTGCAAGTGAAGGTGACTGTGTGAAGAATTAACCACACGTGTCTGTGTGTGTGTGTGGGGGGAGGGCGGGATGGTGAAGGAGCCTGGTGGTGTAGTAGGTTATGCGTTGGGCTGCTGTTACCCTCAAGAGTTCGAGCCCACCAGCCGTCCTGTCAGCTCCCGTGAAGATGCATAGGCTCAGAAACCCATAGGGGCAGTTCTCCTCGGCCTGATGGGGTCACTGTGACTCAGAGCTGACTGGACAGTGGTGAGTGCAGGGCTGCCGAGTTGTATCAGAGTGGGAGCCCACTTACGTAACAGGACAAGTAGGAAGTATCCAGGAAGCCCGACGGCGGCGGTAAGCTGGGACTCACTGGTCTGAGTCAGCGCACCTTTGTTTGACACCCGCTGGGCACTGGTTCCCATTCTGCGCAGGCCTATTCCCCGGCCCCCGAGGGAACCCTGAGCGAACGCGGGATCCTGCAAAACCGCGGCGGGCCCATACCGTATGTGTCTCCCACGGTTCCCATCTCCCCCCACAGGAAAAGCTGAAGTCCGTACCATGGCCCACAAGGCCCCGGACCAATTGGCTGCCGTCACCACGACCTCATCTCCAGCCCCTTTGCTGCGAGGAGCCATGCCTGTCTCCTGGGGAGTCTCCAATGGGGGCTTCAGGGGCCTCCGCCGGCCCTTTGCACTGGCTGCTCCCCGCCTGGCCCAGTGCTTTCAAACGTGTTGGGGTGGGGGGTGGGGGCACCTTAAACCAAGAGGAACCGAGAACTTGGAGCCTCCATCGTTCCACCGAGAATGTTGTTGTCTGAGTCAGTTTGGACGCGCAGACGCTACTTGCCGCAGAAAGACCCGCTTCCAATCCCGGTGTCCATGAGCCCGCCCCGTGCAGCCCGTGTCAGCCCTGTCGCCGGTGGGTGTGTCACGCTGCGGTGTCTCGCCTGGAGACCCTGCCCCTGGTGTGTCAAAGAGCAGCAGGGTCCTCCACCCATGGTGGGCAGGTTTCGGCGGGGCTCGAGCCTCAGACGGGCCAGGAGGAAGGAAGCCGACCGGATGAGCTGGGTCCTTTGGGAAGAATTCACCCCTGGAAGCTGGATGCAGAATGGAAGGGAATCTTCAACCAGCCCCTTCTGGAACATCGTGCAGCGGGGACCAGGGACTGCCTTCCAGGCACAGGCAGTGCGTGCCTGCGTGCGTTGATTTCAATGCCACGTAAGCGAGGCCTCTCTCCCTTTTTCACTCCCCTCCCCCCCTTTGTTCTTCTCTCTAGCCCTGTCATCACCTGACAAACGGGAGTATTTCATCATTCACAACTCCACGGCGCTTTCTAGTGCCTGTCTGTCTACTCCCTGCCCCACCCCACCCCCCGCCCCGTGGGTGGGTGGGTGTTGGGGGGCAGGGGCTCCGTTTCGTCTGGCTGTCTCGCTTCTCTCCCTCGTGGCTCTGTCCACGCAGAGGAGGAAGGAATGTCTTCGAGCAGCCTCGGCACTGGGCTGTGTGTACCCCGGCGTCTGACACAGATGAACTCGTTCAACCTTTGAAAGAAAAAGAAGGAGAAAGCAGTATCTGGCTAATCTGAGTTCAATGGTTTTACTTGGTGTGGGGAGAGGAGACGGGGGTGGAGGGGTGGGAGATTGGGGGTGGAGGGGGTGCAGAAGTTCTAGAACAAGGAACATCTCTCTCTCTGAAGAGAGGCACTCCCCGAGTTACGAGGTTGCTCATTTCATAACTCGCTGCACAAACTGCGCTCGAGGGGGCCTTTCCCAAGAGGGAGCTTTTAAACGATGGCCTGTCACTCACTTCGGCGGCAGGGCGTGGCCTCAGATGGTTTAAGACGGCTGCGGGTCTGCCTTCTCCGGGCTAGTGGTGGCTCATTGCATGATTTAAACATTTCCCAGAACTGCCTTTATCAGGAGCTCTTCGTTTCTGGGAGAGCAGGACCACCCACCGGCAAGGGCTTGGGGCCCGCCCTGGCACCCCTGGGTCTTGGACCCACTCCTGCACCCACAGTTGTGCGGCCACAACTTTCTCAGGGCCTGGAATGGCTCTGGGAATTTTATTACTCACCCACCAGGGCCAGTGGGAGGTTGGGAAGCAGCTGGAGGAGGGGACAGTCCAGAGCAGTTGTGGAGGACGAGCTGGAAACCTCACTGGTTTCTTGGAGAGAGAAGACCTTAGCGTCCCGAGCCCTTGAGTGCACGGGTTTAGCAGAGGTGTGTGTGTTTGGGGGTGGGGGTGGGAGGCGGCTGGCATGGGCAGAGGGATGGTTGTAGGCCTGGGGACACGAGGGGCATTTGGGTTTACCCTGAAAGTACAGGGAAGGCAGGAATGGATTTGTCCTCTGAAGAGAGTCTTGGGGGGCTGAGGGGCAAGCCTTCTGACTGACTGATGGACTCACAACAGCCTTAGGTGACATGGGTGGAAGGGATAGTCCCACAGTGGGTCCGGCTCAAATTCTGGAACCAATCTACCGAGGATCACAGATCAGCTCTGCTATGGTGGCAGTTACGTAATCAGGTGTCAATTTGAGGATCCAATGTGTAGGGTGGAGTCTAGGCTGGTCATCAGGATACAGCCATTGAGGCCTCTGTGTGGGCATGGCCTTCCCCCAAGGATTCTGGGAATTCCTAAAGTTCCTCCTTGGTGACACTACTGATAAGACACTGGGCTGGCTTCCTGTGAGACCTCCCCGAGGAGAAGCCACATGGACCTACCCTGATGCAATCAGAACCTTGGACCTGGAGAAACCACGTGGAGACCCTGCCAGCGCTGAGAGGCTTACAACGCCACTGGATCCAAAGACTTTCAACCCACTGGCCTGTGACTGTCCTGCACTCAGTGTCATTGTGTGTGCTTCATCAGTCTGAAGAGGACTGTATAGTTTGGTATCAGACATGTGGGCTAACAGTGGACTTATGGACTTGACCTGGATTGGTTTGGAATGCTTTCTTCCTTTCTTTTTTAAAATCATTTTTGGGGGCTCATACAACTCATCACAATCCATCTGTCCAGCCGCTGTGTCAAACACATTTGTACATTTGTTGCCTTCATCATTCTCAAAACATTTGCTTTCGACTTGAGCCCCTGGTATCAGGTCCTCATTTTTCCCCCTCCCTGTCCACCTTCCCTCCCTGCCCCCAGGTAATTTATAAGTCATGATTTTTCCCATGTCTTACACTGACCAGTGCCTCCCCTCACCCACTTTTCTGTTGACCATTCCCCAGGGATGTTTTCTTAATGTACAATTACCCTTTGTATCAAACTCTCTTAGACACATACGTGTGTCCATGAATTTGTTTCTCTAGTCTACCCAGCCTGACACAGCTATGCACCTGCCGTGAGACCTTGACCCAACTGCTTCATCTCTGAACGTCTCGTTTCCTCTGACGAACTGTGCATCCTGGGCAGATTAAATGAGTGCCTTCTTAGAGGCTGCTTAGCTGAGGGGCCTGGCATGGGGTAAAGAGGCTCGGTTTGCGTTGGCTGTCATTATGCCTGTTTTGCAGATGGCGGGGAGTGGGGCTCCGAGAGAGTGAGGAATGGCCCCCTGGTCACCAAGGCTAATAGTAATATTTCAGGCCTCATCGGGGCCTGAGGACCTGACCTGGTCTGTGTCCTGAGACATAGGTGCCAGGGCTGGGGTAGGGGAGAGCTGGATGACTGTCCAACTCTTGTGGTTCCCGATACCCCCATAGTTCAAGTTGGGGAAGCTGTGCCCACCCCCCACCACCAAGACTCAAGTTCTTTGCTGGTCCTTATGGCCCCCAAGGAGCCCTGGTGGTGTAGTGTTTACTTGTTAGGCTACTAACACCAAGGCCAGCAGTTCAAAACCACCAGGTGCTCCATGGGAGAAAAACGAGGCTTTAAACCCCCATAAAGACTCACCGTCTCGGAAATCATACGTGGCAGTTCTATCCAGTCCTATAAGGTCTTTGTGAGTGGGAGTCAAGTTAACGGCAGTGAGGATTTTGTTGTTGTTGTTGTTGTTTTATGGCCCCCCAATAAAAACTCTAACGAATGGGAGAGCCAGAAGCAAGGAGAACCACATCCACGTGTTCCTCATGGGGGAGGGGGTGGCGTGCTGGGGATGGGGAGTCTCCCCAGAAATCCTCTTCCTCTTAAAGAAGCCCCGTCCTCTCCCTCCAGGTCAGCGTGCCCCCAGCGCCTCTCTCTGCGGCCCTGGATGAGTCCCTGGCCTCTCGGGGTCTTGGCACATCCCTCAAACACGCTCAACCTTTGACCCAGTAACGGAAGTCAAAAAGTACATAAACACATTCCACCAGGCACTTTTCATGAGGCAGCGGGGCTGTTCTGTTGAGCACATCAACAGTCTCAAAACCCACCAGCCTAAGGGGATGGACGATCGGAAGGAGGGTCCTTGCCTAGTCTGAGAACTCTGCAGCCAGTAAAACTCACCACCCGGTCTTTGAGTACGTAGGTTGTGTGTCTGCTATGTGACGGAGGAAGAGAAGCGCCTGGAACCAGATGAACACTCCCAAAGGCTTCTTGAATGAATGCATGAATGAGGGGCCAGTGGTCAAGGAATATTTGTTGTCAAGAAGGAAGAAAGGGAGGGGAAAGGAAAGGAAAGAAAAAGGAGAGTTCTGGAGGCTGAGACCCAGTGGCGTAGTGGTTGTGCGCGGGACTGCGGCCCACTGGGACGGAGGTTCAATTCCAGCAGTGGGGCTGGGCCTCCTACTCCCACCACCGGAGAGCAGTGATGCCAAAAAAAAAAAAAAAAGAATAGAAAAAGGAAAGTTCTGGAAGATTTGCTCTTAAACTCACGTCATAGAGTTGATTCTGACTCATAAGGACCATAGAGGACAGAGTAGAAGCACCCCTGAGGGCTTTGGAGATGTAACTTTCTTTCTTTTTTTTTTTTTTTTTTAGGCATCACTGCCCTGGTGGTGGGAGTAGGAGGTCCAGCCTTTGCTCCTGGGAGCCGGAATTGAACCTCCATCCCAGTGGGCCGCAGTCCAGCGCACAACCACTACGCCACCGGGGCTCAGCCGAGATGTAACTTTCTTATGAGGAACGGGGGATGGGGGGGGGCCAGCTCACAGTGGTTACGAGCTGGACTGCTAACTACAGGTCAGCAGTTCAAAACCACCAGCGGCTCCTCTGTCGAAAGACGAAGCTTTCTACTCCCTTTAAGAGTTCGTGTATCGGGCTGAGCCCCAATGGCGTAGTGGTTGTGCGAGGGACTGCGGGCTACTGGGATGGAGGTTCAATTCCAGCAGCGGCTCCACAGGAGCAAAGGCTGGGCCTCTTACTCCCACCACCAGAGGGCAGTGATGCCCCCCTCCAAAAAAAAAGAGTTAGTGTATCAGCAACTCAAAGGCAGTTCGAGATCGGTCGGCATCAACTCAATGGCAAGGAGTTTGCTTTTTTGCTTTTTCTTTGGACACAGGAACGCTGCTTTCTTCAGCCTGTGAGATAAGGTCTGAATGCCATTCTGTGCCGCCCGGGCCCTGCACATCTGTCCTCAGCGTCTGTGTCTCTGGGGAGTTTATTCTCCAAGCCGGGTGGGGCTGTGACCCCCGAAGACCACGAACACTTAGCCCCAGACTGACCAACAGGTGGTTTCCCCTCCAGACCCCACCCAGACGGGCCATGGGGTGGCAGCAAGGAAGGACGTCACACAGGAGAAAAGCAAAGGGTCATTAAAAAGACCAAACAGAGTACCAGGGCCTGTTTACTTAGGACCGAGTATGCAAAGGGCCTTGACAAAGGACAAGATGGCCAAGAATGGGAATTCTCAAACCCCTCACTGGGCTCCCGCAGACCCTATACATAGACCGAGAAGCAGTCCTGGAGCAAATCATCCGCGATGGGCTGTGTGAAGAGGAACATGCCGTCAGGACTGTTGGTGAGGGAGCCTCACCGACAACTGGCTGATGACATAACCTTGCCTGCTGTAGGTGATGAGGATTTGAAGCGCTCACTGAAGAAGCTCGGGGACTGCAGAAGGGATGACACCTAAACCCACAGAAAGCAAAAGTCCTCACGAGACCCGTGGGCGGCCTCACGGTCAAAGTGGTCAAGGATTTCATTTTATGTGGCTCCACCATCGGCGCCCAGGGAAGCAGCCGCCAAGGAATCACACGCCCTCTTGTATGGACCATGTGGTATAAAAGACCTCTCGGAAAGGCGAAAGATGTCACTTTGAGGATGGGGGTGCACCTGACCCCAACCATGGTCTTTCCAGTGGCCACACAGGCTTCCTCCTTCCCGGCACTTGCCACGATCAGTAGCTGTTTTTTAATTTAGCTCCTCTAAATATAAATGTGGGCTGAGCACAGCCAACAGCTCGCTGCCTCCAGATGTCATTGACATACAGCACACGGCTCTGTCTAAAGCCCAGAAGTTGGTAAGGTTTCATTTCTCCAAGGAGTGGCATTTTCTGGCCACATGGTCGCCATATTTAGACCTTCACATGTAAGCCCCACCCTGCCCTGCTCCAGGTTTGGAGTCATTTCTGCCAGCGGCTCCGTCAGGGGTCACTGACCCATCCTAGGCCTTTTGGCAGCGGTGAGCCCCCAAGTCGGAAGCTTGGTTCTCCATGCACTCCTGCTCCGTGCCCGGCCCGTTCTAGGCACTGGAGAAACAGCAGTGCACCAACAGATGAGTAAGTCCCTGTCCTGGAGACCAGAGTCCAGCGATGATGAGAAGAGTTCGGGGTGTCATTGAAGAGCTACCGGACTGGGGGGGGGGGCAGTGAGTGGGAGGGGGCATTTGGGCAGAGGGAGAAGAAAGTGCAAAGGCCCTCAGGTGGTAACAGATTCGCTGTGGTTACAGCTGGGCTTGTGGCTGGACAGGGAAGAGGTGGGCGATGGGGTGGAAGAGTGGCCAGGGCCCGGTCTCTGAGGGCCTGTGGGCCAGAGCCAGCATGGGGGGTTTATTCTAAGCCATGGGAAGTCCCCGGAGGAAACAGACTGCATGGACGTGAAAGAGCATGTTTGACCAGAGAGGAGGCACCTGCAGGTGGGAACTTCCTCTGGGAGTTGGTGGGACGAGGGCTGAGGGGGTCATCCTTGTGGATGGGCTGGGCGGGGGTTGCTGGAAAGGCATTGAACAGGGGTGGGGTGGACCACTGAAGACAGCAGGGCAGATGGTGGGTGGAAACAAAGGCGCAACTATGGTTCTTTCAAATGCTGTCCTCGCTGGACCCTCTTCCGGCCCTCTTCCTGGCACACGACTGAGTCCAGGCGCGGCAGTTGAACCCTGACATCCGCATGGAATGGGCGGAGCCCTGGACTCTGCACAGCCTCCCTCCCCCTGCCCGTCCGGATCATGAGTCCTGGGAAGGCAGGCCCGGGGCCTGGTGCGGTGCCTGGCACATAGTAGGCACTCCATAAAGGCTTACGGAATGAATTCAAGGAGGAGGCCGGGAATCTTGGCAGAGCCCGTGGTGCTAGGGAGCCCCAGAGGGGCTTGGAGGGAGGCTGCGGCCTCCCTCACACACTCTCCCTCTTCACCCCGGGCCTGGAGCAGGATGGAATTCTCAGCCAGGGTCTTTGGGCTGAGGCGGAGCAACCGGTTCTGGAGGCCAGGTGTGATGGTTACTGAGAGAGATAGGAAGGTCACGGCTGTAGCATTCTCATTTTACAGGGGAGGTGGCTTGAGCCCCAGCGAGGGGAGGGATTTGTCTGAGGGACCGCTCCCTCCGCCCAAGGTGAGAATGGGTAAGCAGGGATTTGAACTGGCATCTGTCAGACCGCATGGACCCTTATCTAACCTTTGGCCCGAGGAAGGCTTTCAAAATAAAACGCGGAGGGGAGGAATTTTCCCAGCTAGCGGCCCTTTTACAATGTTTTTCAAGCAAAAATAGAGAGCCGGAGCTGTGTCTGGTGGCCGCTGCAGAGGAGATCTGGCGGCTGGGGCACAGGGCAGAAGGGACACTGACTTGAAACCTTTCTTTTTCTTGAACTGCCTGAAGAAAAAAAAATAATAAAACGTCTGTGTGAGCGGATATGTATATATCTCAAACACTGACTGCCACCTAGTCAATTCTGACTCGCGGAGACCCTGTCAGGCAGAACAGAACCACCCCTGTGGGTTTCTGAGAATGTGACCCTTTATGGAAGCAGAAAGCCTCGTCTTTCTCCCTCAGAGGAGCTGGCGATTTCGAACTGCTGAAATGGGTAACACCAGTATGCCACCAGGGCTGTAGGTATGTAAACGGAAGTCTAACGGTCATACACAGAGAGGTGCGGACCTGGCCGGCTAGACGTCTGCTTTCCAAAGGGTAGCTGTGTCGCCAGCCCCCAGAGGTAGACCCGGAACATTCCAGAGGCCTCAGGAGCCGGCTTTTGCCTGCCACGGTGCTTGTGAGCCTCCCCCACATGTTGGGTGTCTCGGGCCTTTGGTCCATTTCCATGCCCAGCGGGACTGTCCCTTGCCTGCATCTCCTACTCTGTCTGGGCTAATGAAGGCACCTGGTGGTGGCCATCTATCTGCCTCGTCCCCGTCATGTGCAAGTACAGGGAAAGCTGCTAGGCGTGTGCACACCCAGCCCGTCCGTCTGTTCTTTTGATTGGGGACGATACTTCTGACTGGTATTGCTGCCTCATAGGGGCAGAGTGTGAGCTTTGTTGTTTGTTTTATCCTCTGCTGCCCGTCCTTCCCAGAGTGCTGTGCTGGAAGGCATTCCAGGTGCTCCACATTCTCATCAGCACTTGATAACATCAGGTTTGAGTGTTGTCAGTTTTGGGTTTTAGCATGTGAAGGGCCCTGGTTCAAATCCCATCTAGATCGGTGATCTGTGGAGGGACCCTTCTGAGGAACTTCCTGGACTGGAAAAGAGGAAGTGCACAGATGGGCTGAAAGAACGGGGAAGAAATGTCCTATGCATCTATATATATGTGTGTGTGTGTGTATATATATGTATATATATATAGTCCTCTGGGATTATGGATTATGGATAACGGGGAAGTGAGTGAAGGGACACATGGGACAGTGTATGATATGAAAAAGTAATAATTTACAAATTACTAAAGGTTCATGGGAGAGGGCGGTGGGGAGGGAGGGAAAATATGGGGAGCTGGTACTGGTGGCCTAAGTGGAGGGAGGATGTTTTGAGAGTGATGATGGCAAAAAGTGTGCAAATGTGGGCTGCATACAATTGACGTTTGTATGGATTGTGATGGGAGTTGTATGAGGCCCCAATAAAATGATTTATTAAAAAAAAGGGGAGGTGAGCTGAGCCCCGGTGGCGTAGTGGTTGTGCATGGGACTGTGGCCCACTGGGTTGGAGGTTCAAATCCAGCAGCAAGGCTGGGCCTCCTACTCCCACCAACAGAGGGCAGTGATGCCCCCCCCCCCAAAAAAAAGGGCTGTAAGAGCACCCAATAACATCATTGGGCAAAAAAAAAAATGCCTAGAGTTAACGGTTCACCAACGAGGGAATTAGCACACTGCTGCCTCAGGGCCTTTGCACAGACTTTGCCTTTAGAAATCCCTGTGATTCCAAGCACTGAAGAACCTTCCCTATTCTTTGTGAACCACACACACACACACACACACACACACACACACACACACACACACACACCCAGATCCCCTCCCCCCCCCCTCCCCACCCTCCTGGACTCCACTCCCTCCTCTCCCCTGCTCTAACCACCCCCCCCCACCCCCGCCAAGGGCACCAGGCAATCCATCTGACACTCCCTGGAAGGTGTTTATTTGTC
>PVJH01049162.1:0-11262 GCA_004026705.1 Nesogale talazaci
CAGCACAGCTGCTAACTTCTGGCTGCCTACCTTGCAGTTTGAGCCCACCATGTAACACTAAGTCACCAGGGCTCCTTAGGTTAGCCTGAAGGTTCTAGAATTCCAGGTTAATTTTGAGCATGGATGTTAAAGACATTAAAGTTGAAATTATGACATGATTATAGAGTCCCCAAAGACAATGGTTGTTGCAACAAACTATTAGGAGAACAGGCACAGATCCCAGTATTTCAGAAATCAACTTTGTGCTGGTGCTGGAACAGTGGACGATGGACTACGAGAACAAATAGCAGACGGAACAGCCCTGCTCTTAGACAAGTGTTTGTGCTTTCTGCTGTCATTTGCTTTTTGACTCAGTGACGATTATTCTAATACTCTCTGTTTGCTTAAATAAGACCCCCGACAGATGGTAACATAAGAGAATAAATGGAAACCAGGTTAGAAGAAAAGTTTATGTTAAAAAATACAGTACAATGACAATCCCCTCTCTGCCCCCAACCCCCACTGAACATCGGTGAATTTGGACTCTGGCATCTTTTATACATTAAATACACAAGAGAGAAAGAGGAAGGAGGAAGGAATGGAGAAAACATGATTGTATAGGAAACAGCTGGACTACCAATAAGGAGAATTTTAAAGGAAACCGTCATTCCAAACAGCTGAGCAGGCCCAAAGAGGGGCATAAAATACAAGGGAGAAAACATTTTCATTGGTGGATCTTTGCGCAACTCAGAGCAACCCAGTGGGTCAGAGCAGAACTGCTCGATGGTTTCTGCTGAGAAGCAGCTGGTCGCTGTGATCAGCAGCCCAACGTAGAATCCACCCCGCCATCAGCGTCCCTCTCTTTGAGCCTTCACAAGGTGGGGCAGTCATGTACTCCGTCAATTTCATGACTGGGAGTGTAGGGGTGGAGTCTGGCCTGCCAATCTGGAGATAGGCAATGAGTCCTCTGTGTGGGCATGACTTTCTCCTGAGAATTCTGGGCAACTTCCCAATCGAGATGTGGTTCAGTCTCTTGGAGATGCTCTACTGACAAGACAACCTGGCCACATGCTGATAGCTCCTGAGTCCTGGAACGTATTGTTGCTGGAGGAGAAGCCACATGGGCTTACCCTGACAGAACCAAAGCTCTGAAGCCGGAAAAGTTACACGGAGACTCCTGCCAGGGCTGCGATGCTTGAGAAGCCCCAGAGAGGCCCCTGCCAGCGCTGAGATGCTTCTACCACCACTGGATACACAAGACTCTGCACCCACTGGCCTGTGATTGTCTTGGCATCATTATATGTGCTTCGTGAGTCTGAAGAGGACTTATGGCTTGGTAGCTGATATATGAGCTAATATTGGACTTGGACTGGACTGGGTTGGGGTGCTTTCTCGGTGTTCAATTCCTCTTGTATATAAAACCTCTCCTTTATATACCAAGGCATGCTTATGAATTTGTTTCTCTCATTTACCCGACTAACACACAAGAGTTCACTGAATCGATGTGTTAGAAACCTCTGTGGTTTCCACAGCTGACAATCAGTAAGGTAGACACTGGCCTATTCCCTCCCATGGAGCAGCCGGAAGGTTTGAACTGCTGATTGTTGGGTACGCAGCCAAGCGTGTTCAGTCGTGCGTCACCAACAATCCCAATGAGTGCACATGAAGAGATGGGGAATGGGTCCATCCCCTGACGCGGAAAAGGGAGAAAAGGAAAGAACAAGGAAAGGCTGTTTCAGATATCGTGATATCTTCACCACAGTGGTAGAAATTTTTCTCTTGCACATCTCCACAGTTCCAGCAGCCCTAGTAGTAGAGACTTGCCCTGCCCACCCAGACTTGATGCACAGCCAGCCATCGCAATCCCTGCAGGGAGTTATGGCAAGGCCGCAGGGCTTCCTGGTCAGCCATGCTCTCCTGCCATCTGGACACCTCCATTGAGAAGCCTCTTTCTGGGGTCTCGGGCAGGGGAGGAGGATCATGGTTGCCCTTTGGGCTGCCATCTGACAGGTGGGCAGTTTGAAACCGCCACCACCTCCCTGGGAGACAGGCTGGGCTCTCTATTCCTGCAAACAGTGACCGTCTTGGGAACCCGGGGTGCCTCGCTGACTTCACAGCAGTGAGTTTGGAGTTTGGTGGCAGATTGCAAGGTCAGCTGTTCAAAACCACCAGCCAGTCCACAAGAAAAGGAACCTGGCTGCCACCCCCCAGGAGAAAACGGTGCTTGCTTCCGGACAATTCCAGCCCTGGAACCCCCACAAGGCAGTTTGACGATACTCCACAGCGTCTCCGGGGGCCTAAGGGGACCTGGTGGTCGTGGGTTTGTATTCTTGACTGTTTTTGCTCTCCCCACGAATGGAGCCCTCCAAAATTCCCAGTAGTGTGACTTTCCAAAGTCTACAGCCGTTTTTCTCTTCAGCCACCAGGGGGTGGTACATTCCAGTCAATTACAAACATATTCCGACTTCCCTTCCAGGTGCAGGCTGCCCCAGAACTCCACGAACACAGCATTCACCAGCCGCAAGTGGAGCAGGTTGATGTGTTTGTGCAAATGATGATGGCTCAAGAAGATGTGAACGATGGAGTTGACTGTGAGCTTGGCCACCAGGGCAGGGTGGGCATTCCTACTAAACAGAAACGTGGCAGGAGAACGTCTCTAAGGGAAGCAACACATTCGGAGAGGAAAAACAAGTACAGATCTCTTATACTTGGAATAGAAAGACTTCTTAACTCTCTGCTTCCAGAGGCACTTGGCCCAAGCCATGGCATTTCCAGTCTCCTCCTCTGCAAGCAAAAGCTGGACACTGAATGAAGATGGCTGGAGGATGATTGAGACCGTGAAATTATGGTGGTGGCAAAGAATAGGAAATAGCCTATGGGCTCTCAGTAGGACAAACAAATGTTCCTTGCAAGAAATACAACCAGATACACCTCAGAAGTGAAAGTGGCTAGACTCTGGCTTGAAAATGGCTTGAACATGTTGTGCTCGCTACATAATCTGGGGTTAATTTGAGAATTCGGAGTGAAAGGATGGAGCCTCGGCTGTCAGTCAGGTAATAGCCAATGAGGCCTTCTCCTGAGGATTCTGGGAATTCCTGTATTCTTCCTTGGAGGCGGGAGATATGCTCTCTCTCTGCTCACTCCCTGTGAGACATCCCTGTGGAGAAGACACATGGCGAGAGGCTGATAGAGCCAGACCTCTGGAGCTGGAGAAGCCTCATGGAGACCCATCCCAGCACTGAAAGCCTTAGAACACCACTGCATCCACAAGACTTCCCACCCACTGGCCTGTGATCTTACTGCATTCAGTGTCATTGCATGGGTTTTGTGAATCTGAAGAGGACTTTATCGATTGGTATCAGACATATGGGCCAATATCAGACTTGTGGTATTGATCTGGACTAGACTGGGACGTTTTCTCAATATTCAGCTGCTCTTATAAATGAAGCTCTTTCTTATACATATGAATTTCTTTAGTCTACCCAGGAGAGATTAGCCCCTGGAAAAGCACATTTGTAGAGGAAGTAGGCAAAAAAGAAAAAAGAAGACCTCAAGGAGATGCACTGATGCAATGGCTGCATCAATGGGTTCAAACTTAGCCATTCTCATGATGGTGGTGTAGGACTGAGCAGTGGTTTGCTTTACTCACAGGGTCATGATGTCAATGACACCTAAAGACAGCAAATGCTTTCAAACAGTCAGCCTCTATAGACCACTTACTTAACAGGCCCTGACCTGGACTGGACTATCTCCCCTCAAAATCTGTGTCCATATGGCTGGATCATGATCTCAACAGTTTGGCAGAGAGAGAGAGAGAGAGAGAGAGAGAGAGAGAGAGAGAGAGAGAGAGATATTCTACCCCCAAATCTGGGCTTCTACATTTATAAACTATAAGACAATAAATTTGTTCCTTAAATCCATTGTGTTAGTCCGGGTAGACTAGAGAAACAAATAGATAGACACACATATGGATATAAGGGTATGGTTTATATACAAGAGGAATGGGACATTCAGAAAGCATCCCAGCCCGGTTCAAAGTCATAAGTCCGATATTAACCTATATGCCTGATATCAGTCTATGAAGTCTCCTTCCGACTCACAAAGTCACCCACCAATGGTATAGAGTCCCGGCGCCGGCAGGGGTCTCCCCATGGCTCCTCGCTTCCAGGCCTCAGGGTCCATCAACATCATCCAGTGGTGGTAGAAGCAACTCAGCGCTGGCAGGCTCCACATGGGTTCTCCAGCTTCAGAGGTTTGGTTCCATCAGGATAAGGCCTCTCCTCTGGCTCAATCAGCCCCTCAGATGCCGCCATCTTGTCCTGTCCATAGCTCGCTGTCTCTAAGACCACCTCCCAATAACCAGGGAGAGAGCTTCTCATCTCCACCAGGGAAATATCACAAGACTTCCCAGAAGTGTCAGGAGAAAGCCATGCCCACCTGGAAGCCTCATTGGCTACTCAATGGCTATCTCCAGATTAACAGGCCAGACTCCACTCCTACATCTCAATCATGAAATTAACATAAGCACATGACTGCCA
The DNA here is from genome assembly GCA_004026705.1 of Nesogale talazaci. Taxonomy (NCBI): domain Eukaryota; kingdom Metazoa; phylum Chordata; class Mammalia; order Afrosoricida; family Tenrecidae; genus Nesogale; species Nesogale talazaci. The sequence continues at coordinate 4,518 of PVJH01049162.1, forward strand.
CATCCATCCACTTGAGGCATGTGTTAGTCCGGGTAGACTAGAGAAACAAATTCATAGACATGTATATGGATATAAGGGAAAGGTTTATATACAAGAGGAATGGGACATTGAGAAAGCATGCCAACCCAGTTCAGTCCAGTGTCACAAGTTTGATATTAGCCCATACGTTCAATACCAGTCTATAAAATCTCCTTCCGACTGTGAAGCACATGCAATGACACTAGGACAATCACAGGCCAGTGGGTGCAGTCTTGTGTATCCAGCGGCAGTAGAAGCATCTCAGTGCTTGCAGGGGTCTCCCTATGGCCTCCCAAGCATCAGCACTGGCAGGAGTCTCCATGTGGCTTCTCCAGCCCCAGAGCTTTGGCTCCATCAAGGCAAACCCATGTGGCCTCTCCTCTGGCTCCTCCATTCTCCAGGATCAGGATTGATCAGCATGCTATCATCTTGTCTTGTCAGTAGTTGGTCGTCTCAGAGACTGAGAGTCAAGTCTCTCTTCTCCAAATACCACGAGACTTCCAAGAATTCTCAGGAGAAAGCCATGCCCACACAGAGGCCTCATTGACTATCTCCAGATTGACAAGATAGACTCTACTCCCAGACTTCCAATCATGAAATTGACACATGAATACATGACTGCCACAAGGCATTTCTGTTTTAGCAGCACTAATTAACGAAGAAATGTTTATTTGTAAATGGTTAAGTAGAAGTTAGCTGTAAAAGTAGAGCCAACCTAATTTTAAAATTTAATTATAGAAAACTATCAGCTGTTGCTTTTTTCCAATAGGCAGAGTGAAATCATTTGTAATCTTATGCCATGGTGTCTCTAATTGGCTCCATGACCAATTGCTTGAAATGATTCTTCAGCAATTTTTCTAATAAACTGGAAAACCTAATTATAGTCCTCTGACAATAATGGCGAGGTCCCGGGGTTTGACACTTGGTTTTAGATATTTGGATCAAATATGAACTCAGAAATTACAGAGGAATTTCTCTCTGCATTCTACTTACAGTGCTCTGTAGAATGAATAATGCTACACAAGTCTGTAATATAAAAGACAAATGAGAGTTGAACCCCGGTGGCATAGTGGCTGAGTGCGGGACTGCGGCCCATTAGCTTGGCAGTTCAAATCCAGCAGCAGCTCTCCAGGAGCAAGGCTGGGTAGGTCCCACGACCACCAGAGTGCAGTGATGCCCCCCCAAAAAAGACAAATATACTGGAAAATTAAGGAGATTATCTTATTCAGGCTATTGCAATAGAGAAAATGTTCGTTAATAAGTAACATCAAAGGAAAGTAATGGGGTCTGGGATTTCCTAAACGCAGGTAAACTAAGTCATCAGAGATGTTTCTTTTTTAGCTATAAAAATTTTAATGCGGGCTGAGCCCCGGTGGCATAGTGGTTGTGCGCAGGACTGCGGCCCACTGGGACGGAGGTTCATTTCCAGCAGTGGGGCTGGGCCTCCTACTCTCACCGCCGGAGAGCAGTGATGCCCCCCCCCCCCAAAAAAAAATTTAATGCTACTCTAAATTTTGAAACATACATGCTAAAAGGTGCATTTAGTCGAATCTGATTGTCTTATATGGTAAGGCAAAAACTAATGCACCCATGGGCATGGAGTGGAGGCTGACCCTTATGGACTCTATACAGGGTTTCAGAGGCTGTACATCTTTACTGGAGCAGCCAACCTCAAGTTTCTCTCTCAGAGCAGCTGGCAGGGTTGAAACACCAACCTTGTGATTAGTAGTCCAATTCAATGGTCACCCGGTAGTGACACCAGGGCTCCTATAAAAACGATATAACCAAAAAAAAAAAAAAAAAGATATAACCTACAGAAATAGATTTCATGTTGTAAATTTTTGTTAACCTTTTCACATGATTTGGGTAAAAACCTAGAAAACTGGTTTTCCATTCCAGCCTTCATGCAACGTCTTTTTTGTGACATTGTTTATAATCCCCACATTGTAACAAAACTCTTCCGACTTTCTCCCTGGGTGTATCAGTTCCATTGGTCCTTCTGTTTCCTGTATTTGAAACTTTATCCTTGGGCAAATTCTGCTCTTTGGTCCTCTTCGCGCTTGATTATTCTAAAGAGCCTGTGCCTCACAAGTGGGTATCACTGTTCCCCTTGAGGGCCCAGTTCAGCTCTAGTTTTGTAGGGTGTCTAAGGATGACAGCCTTGACGACAGCTGTCCCCTGTGTCTGTCAGACTAGGAAACATGGCCCACTTCATTTTGAGTCTGTTCCACATTTTTCTCCACCAGGGAATCTTGAGGCTGTCATGGAGACAGATGGGAGAAGTGAGCAAGAGTGGGTGATCATTTGCAGCTAGCCAACTCTTGGAACACACACGGGTGAAGGAATTTCTCAACTATTTCTGCTTTCCAGGAGCACACGAGTGAGGACACGTGTGTTCAAATCCTTTAGACAAATTCCCAAGAATGGAATTGCACAAGGGGTTGGACTTTGACGCCACAAGACGCAACAGCAATGTGAGTTGGAATGGATTCGAGGGCACCCCAGAACCATAGCATTGGAAGCGTACGTCTTACTTCAGATGACTGGAGAGATGCTGATTCTGGATTAGAATCCCAGTGGGTAATGATTACAGAAGCTCCCGAAGGAAGTGTACATTTCTACAGGAACCCAACGTGAACATTATAGAGGGCACCTCCTACCACCACAGTGGTCAGGGGAGAAAGACACAAAGAACATGTCGAATAGTTATCTGACCTCCTCCCCGCTGACCTTTTGCCTGGTACACAAAGGCTTCCATGGTTGGAACCAGGTCCTAATCCGGGTGAGCGTCTATATAACAAGGCAACGTGGGCGTGGGCCTCGGCTGTCTTCGTGTTGAGTCTGCTGTGGCTGTTGTACCACTCCATCTCACTGAAGGCTTCCCTCTCCTTTGCCAACCCCTTCCTTTCCCAAGCCTGTTTTACTTATCGGGCATTGAGTCTTCCCTGATAACATGCCCAGAGGAAGTGGGCCTTAAGGACCACTGTCTTCACTTCTAAGAAGTATTCCGGTCATCCTTCCTGTAAGATGGCTTTGTTTCTCCTTTGGGCAATCTCTAGTGGGTTCTTTGCCAAGACCACATGTCAAGCACATGACATCAGATACACCCGACTCATCAACGTGACGTCTTGGTTTTTCACAATGTTGAAGGGGTCTTTTGCTAGGGCAATAGATCCTCTAAGGTTCTTACTGCTACTCCCATGGAAAGGCTTACGAAATAGTTGGCTTTCGTTGAATGTTCCTTTTATTTCAAAATAGAAGGCCCACACAGCTGCCTTTTGCAGATGGTGAACAGTTCATCTATATTTAGACAATACTGCTGTGGGCTGAGGAAGCAGGCGAAGGACCCACACTCCCCACAGAACTCAATTCCCTTCTTCAGTCGCAACCAACAATCCTGGGCCGATTGTGCCTACACCAGTGACAACTCAGATTTGCAAAGTCACTCTCAGTCTGTTCTCGGGATGAGAGAGAACTTAACTCTGGACTGCTGGGGCACTAACTAGACAGGAGATCACCAAGGCCCCGTGTGAGATCATTTTAATTAATTAATTCTAAAAAGTCATGAAATAATGCTCTAGAGTGGCTCTAAATAATTATGCATGCAGATGAAAAACTATGGAGGAAAGGACAATCGATCAAATACGCAAATGCTAACTGAAGGGAAGGTGCAGAGAGGGCTGGAGCTGGGAGGTGATTAAAGAGGACATCGACTTCATTCATGATGTTTTATGCTCATCACATGGTAGGGAGACCAGAAGCAAATAAGAGGACTGTTCAGCTCTTCTGGATATTGAAAATGAGGATGTCTATGATGGTTTCATTATATGCTTTTCAGTATGTTTCTTAGCCTAGGTTGGCTAGAGGAGCAAAATCAGTCGTACATGTAGCAGGGGACTTGGAAAAGGTCAGAGGGGAATGAAAAGAGAATGGGATTTTTCTCCACGAATTTTTTGAAAGTTAGCACCTGGAAATGATTCATGCTATTTGAGGCAATGGCTGATGCGACCCTTAAACCAAACTCACTGCCATCCGTCAACACTGACTCTGAGTGACCTCCCCCGGTGGGTTCCCAAGACTGTAACGGGAGTAGAAAGGCCCCGTCTTTCTCCTGTGTGCGATCCCAGGGGCCGATAAGTCCCAAAGGTATGGGGTCAGGTCAGAACTGGAGTTTCTCTGCTGATTCACACCATTGCAGGCACCGACAACCCACCAACCTGCAGGTCAGGCAGCAGACTGGAGGCCTCTGCTGGCTTATAAGGTTGTAGTGGAAAGAGAATCCAAATCTGCAGGTCACATGGGAGACTGACGCCGCAAGATATGGAGGGCAAGTGGCAAAAAGAACGTAAGGTTGGAAAAAAGAGCCGGTTTTGCCAGACAGGCATTTGTATACCGAGAGGCAAGCCACACCCCCTTGCAACAGATCGGCTGCCGACACCGGAACAGCAAATGGAAGGTGACTTTAGTGTCTGCCAACCACTGAGAATTGGAGCCGAGCCAACCTGATGCATAACATTAACCATGACAGTAGGTTTACCTTTCTAAAAAACTATCTAATAAAAAATGGAATGTGCTCATTTTTTTTAATGTGAGAGACCTTTCTGTAAGAAGTAGAGATAGCCCTTTCAGACTTCATAAATTTAATTCTGGTACAGTAAGGCAAGGCCTGGAGCAACGTCCTTCTTATTCTTTTCCTGACAGAGCAATGAAAAGACCAGAACAGCTGTCTCCAATCCATTAGCTACCTTTGTCTCTGGAAAGGACTAGGTCTGTGGTCTGGAAGTAGGCTCAGCTTAGGAATGAGGAAAACACCAAAGCATGCCCTCTTGTTCATGATCCCTTAATGCTCCCCTTAGGGGACTCTGCTCCCTCATGGTAGCTCTCCTGCAGCCCATTTGAGACCGAGGAGGTGGAAACACCTGTTATCTCTCTCTCTCTCTCTCTCTCTCTCTCTCTCTCTCTCTCACACACACACACACACACACACACACACTCACACACTCACACACTGTGTGCCAATTGTGTCTTTAAAAAACTTTTTTGGGGCTGAGCTCTGGTGGCATAGTGGTTGTGCGCGGAACTGCAGCCCACTGGGATGGAGGTTCGATTCCAGCTCCACAGAGCAAAGGCTAGGCCTCCTACTCCCACCGCCTGAGGGCAGTGATGCCCCCTCCCACCCCCCTGCCAAAAAAAACCTTTTTTTTTAGTATCACTGCCCTCTGGTGGGAGTGGGAGGCCCAGCTTTGCTCCTGGAGAGCAGCTGCTGCATTTGAACCACTAAGCCAGTGGGCCACAGTCCCACACACAACCACTATGCCACTGGGGCTCAGCCCTAAAAAAACTTTTAACAATTTTTTTGATACATACCTCATCCATCACATAAGTCTCTGACCTAAACATATTAAAGTGAATTGTGCAATCATCACCATAATTGAGTTTAGAACATTTTCTCCATTCTTGATTATTCTTAGCTCTCTAGATCCCCTTCAATCTCCCCTGCAATAACCCTCCAAAGATCACTGCCATTGAGTGAACCCCCCCTGGGTTCTTCAGGCTCAGTTCACAGGAATAGAAAGCTCAGTCTTTCTCCCTGGAAAGTGCTGGTGGTTTTGAACTGATAACCATGTGGATTGCAGGCCAGTCAATAACCAGTACACTATCCCACTGTGCCTGCCATAACCCTGAGAATCTATCAATCCAATGATCTTTCTATAGCTTTATTTTGGTTTTGTTTGTTGGGTTTTTTTTTTTTTGCATCACTGCCCTCTGGTGGGAGTGGGAGGCCCAGCCTTGCTCCTGGAGAGCTGCTGCTGAATTTGAACTGCCAAGCCAATGGGCCGCAGTCCCACACTCAATCATTAGGCCACCGGGGCTCAGCCTCTATAGATTTATCTATCCTGGATTTCATGTAAAGAAAAAACTAAAATTAAAGCAAAATAAAACAAATTTTTCAATAGAAAAGAAATCCACCGTGTCTTGATATAAAGTGTGCTTCTTATTGCGGGTCACATTTATACCATCCGAGAGGCCCTAAACTAAGTAACTCAAGCCTGCTGCTGCTAGTTACGCTCAAGTCAGTTCTGATTAGGAGAAAGCTGGGAGTGAGGTCCTGATGACACAATTCCCAGACTCCTTATCAGCCAATGTTCTGGACCAGAGGCCTTTGCTTAGGCAGCCTGGATGGGAGGCAAGGAGGCAGACTGTTTGCTCAACCTTTAGACCTATGTCTATCTTCCTTACATTCTTCCTTCCTTCTTCCCTTCCCTACCTTTTTCCTCCCCTTTCTCTTCCTCCATCCTTTCCTCCTTTCTTCCTTGGAGAACAGGAAGATGGTGCTTTAGAAGCAGCACTTCCAGCTGGAATTGAGTACAAGAGAGAGGGAGGGGTCCTGGCCCCCACTGTGAAATTTGACCTTGAATTACTCAATACTCTGGACTGCAGAGAAAAAATGTTGGAACGCAGCGCATGCAGCTGCCTTGAACTCGCTTTGAAAAAGGGCTGTGTGTGTCCAGTTAGGGAGCAGCAGAATGCCCTTGGCAAGGTGAGGAAAGAAATCCCTCACTTGGTTCCTCTGGGGAAATCCCTCTTGGTGCAAGTGTCAATGACTATCTCTAAGGTGATTTTCAACACCTATCTATAGATAGGAGCGACGTCAACCTAATGTGGGTTCTGGAGTGATGCCTCAACCTTTTGTTCCTGCAAAGGTGATTAGAATGCCCCTCCCCCG
>PVJH01049163.1:0-10454 GCA_004026705.1 Nesogale talazaci
CAGCACTGGGGCACAGGACAGACAATGGTTTGGTTTAGCCTGGAGAAGCATGACAAGAGGAATCAGCCTTCTGGTCCTCAGTGGAAGGGCCCAGTGCAAGTTACCAAGGAAATGACGTAAGCACCATAACTGATCATCAATGGCCCAGTGCCAACCCAGACAGAGCATGTTGACCTCAGTAGGGTTGACATCACCAAGTCTCTTCTCACGTGGATCGTCCCGTACATCAGATCACACAGAGTCCTTGCTGTTGACGTTAGGTGTCATTGACTCACTCACGGCTCAGCAACCCTAGGTACCAGAGCACGAAACAAGGAAGACTGACAGTGTCAATCTTGAAACTAGATCTACCTCTAAGTAGTGGTGGCACGAGTGCTAGGTAAACCTGGCAGTGGAGGAAGACGATCAGGTCAACATACAATCGCTAGAGTTGAGTAACCGGTGGTAAGTTGGCCAAAAGGTATCATGGGATTCCCTAACAGGTGGGGACTATGAGCAGGCGCCGGGTCCAACGGCCACCACCTCATCCAGGCTCTTTTTGTGCACTGACCATCCGCTTTATCAAGCCTGTTGTCCGTTTCCCCGGACTGGTCTCTCCTGATGCTAGAAACTCTGGGGGAATCGTGGTTATGAGTTGGGCTGCTAGTGGCAAGGTCTGTCGTTCAAAACCACCAACCACTCTGAGCCTACACGATTGGACTTTCTACTCCCATAAAGAGTTATGGGCTCAGGAACTCACAGGGGCAGTTCCACCCTGTTCTATTGTCTCTGAGAGACAACGTTGACTCGATGGCAGTGGGTTTTCAAGGTCTCTTCTGACAGCGTGTCCAAAGGAGGTGAGATGAAATCTCACGATTCTCACTTCTAAACAGCACGCTGCTGGTGTGCCTTCCAAGGCAGGTTGCTTGTCCTGGCCCACACCACGACTCAGATGCACGGATTCTCATTTGGTCCTCACTATTCACTGTGCGCTTACGTGCATGTGCACGTGAGGAGACCGAAGACACCATGCTGCCAAGGACATTTGCTAGACCAAGAAATAATGGTCTTCTGCAAAGCAGTGCCTGAGCCCCAAATATTTCTGTCTCATTTTGCCTTTCCATTTCAAGAAGAGGCAGAAATTTTGTTTATTTAAAAAAAAAAAAGACCGATGAGAAGTGTCGCAGGTGTTGGCAGTTCGAACACACGAGCCACTCTGTAGGAGAAAGGTGAGGCTGTCTACTTCCATAAAGATTTAAAGTCTCTGGAACCTGGAGAGGCAGTTCTACCGTCTCATAGGGTGTCTGAGTTGTAATAAACTCAACGGCAGTGCGTTTGGTTTTTGAGTTTTGTAGCACAGTCGGTGAAGTGTTGGGCTGTTCACCAAACCCAAAGGCCAGCAGGTCAAACCTACCAGCCACTACTCAAGAGAAAGACGAAGTTGTCTCCTTCCATAAAAAGTCAACAATCTCAGAAAACCTATGGAGGAGTTCTGCTCCATCCTGTAGGGCCACCGTGAGTCAGAACTGACTTGACAGCAGTAGGATCTTCTTGTCTTTTGTTTGGTTTTAGTAGTTTTGTGGGTCTCAGAGGACTTTAGTCAGCCTAGAGAACAGAGTAGGGGGGCCGCCTGAGATTTCCAAGGAAATGGACTAACACATCTGTGTTAGTCCAGGTAGAGAAACAAATTTATAAACAGGCATATGGATATAAGGGAAAGATTTATATACAAGAGGAATGCAATATTGAGAAAGCATCCCAGTTCAGTCCAGTCCAAGGTCATAAGTCTGATATTAGCTGATATGCCCAATACCAGTCTATAAAGTCTCCTTCCGACTCACGAAGTCCCAGGCCATTGGGTGGCAGGGGTCTCCACATGACTTCTTGCTTCCAGGGCTCAGGGTCCATCAACAGCATCCAGTGATCGTAGAAGTAACTCAGCTTTGGCAGGCATCCCCATGTGGCTTCTCCAGCTTCCGAGGACTGGTTCCATCAGGGCAAGACCGTGTCACTTCTCCTCCGGCTCCTCCCACTCCTCAGACGCTGCCATCTTGTCTTGTCCATAGTTTGTCGTCTCGGAGACTTACTCCCAACAACTGGGGAGATGGCTTCTCGTCCCCACCAGGGAAATACTGCGAGATTTCCCAGAAGTCTCAGGAGAAATCCATGCCCACACAGAGGCCTCATTGGCTACTCAATGGCTATCTCCAGATTAACAGGCTAGACTCCACCCCCTGACTTCCAATCATGAAAGTGACATCAAGCACACGACTGCCACAACATCTGTCTCTGGTAAACTGGCTATTGGGTTTAAACCTTGTGGTTAGAAGCTGGGCGCTTAACCAGTGTGCCACCGGAGCTCTTTAAATGATGGTTGTAGTCATCATGCTTTTCAAAGAACTTGCCCTTTCCTCTGGTCTTTCTTACAGAAGTCCAGTAAGTGTGCAAGAGACAGCACATCTATTTTCAATGTTAACGTCTTTTTAATGGCTGCTCCTGGGCTGTGTGGCCAGGACCTCGTATTTGCTCAAGGCTGAATGGATGTCTGTTCCGAGCCTATTTCCTTTTGGAAAAGATAGCCACTCAAGAAGAATGATAGCCCTTGCTTCACTTTTACATGTTAGCGGTAATTTTCAGTCAAGTTCGTTATCCCCAATTCTGACCTTTTAAGAGCCTGTATGTCAACGGCTAATGACTCAGCTGCTAACTGAAAGGTCAAAAGTTCTATGCCACCAGCTGCTGCCTGGGCGAAAGATGGAAGGTTGGCTTCTGGGAGGGCTACTGCAACCTTGGAAGCACTGTGGGGCAGTGCCACTCTTGTTGTTTGCTTGTTGCTAATTCTTAGAATTACCGCTGAATGAAGAGAACAATAAAAAAACTATGTGAGTTACATTTCCTGGAAGTAAATATACACATTGGATCTTCAGGAGCATATCTTTTGCCCTATCCAATTAGCCTCACGGAGTTTGCAAACCTAGTAGGATCTGAAAGAAAATAGAAGTCTGAATTTTTTTTTTTTTTTTAAGAAAAAGCAAAACCTTTAAAAACAATGGGTTCACTTTTCTGAGCTGAACCAAGGAGGAAGTCCTGGGTTCCCCTCTAGAAGCAGCGGCCGGCCTCAGAAGCAGTTCAGGGAGCATTAAGCTCAGTTGGGCTGGTGTGGGGGGGAGAAGTTTTTCTAAGCAGATTATTAATAGGAAACGACTGCCTGAATTTCTGAATGGGCTCTCCCGAGCAGCCCAGAAAACTTCCTCCTTTTTAAATAAAAGCAAAGCATAGAATGAAATGGGAAGCTTTCGGACCATTTCCTTGATAAATCCTCTCTTTTTTCACCCTCACTTTGCTTTTTGAAAAATTCTCTTTATGTTTCCCCCGTGTGATTTGGGTGGAAGTTCACAGAGCCGATTGACTTCCCATTCAGAAACTCATCCACGTTTCGATGCAGGGCGTTCACTGTGATCCCCACACTGCTCCCAGTTCCTCCCTGGTGTCCTCATTTCCGTGTCTCTGCCTTTCCTATTACTTCCGGCTTCCTGGGCTTTAGCCCTGGACAAAACAGTGCCCTCGTGGTCTCCCATGATCGAATGCTCTAGCAGTGGTCACCTTGTAAGCCTAGTAGGTGGCTGGAAGTTCAGCCATAGGGAGGAATTCAGTCCCAGGTTTGAAGGGGGTCAAAGGCCATAGTTAGGGGTTCTACCAGTCTCTGTCAGACCAGTAAGCCTGGGTGTTTTGTCTGTTTTTTTTTTTTTTTAATGATTTTGAGTTTTTGTTTACCCTGTTGCTCCCAGTCTACCTAGAAACTCCCAACTGTGAATTCTTTTCAGAGCAGGTTAGCAGTGGAAGTCAGACACCATCCAGTTCTTCTCGTCTCAGGGCCTTGGAATCTGCTGATAAACTTTTAAGTGATGAGTCACTACTCATCAAAGCAGGAGGTAGAAGGTTATCCTTGTAGACCAAGTTATGCCAATGGACCTTGGTGTCTTCTGAGACTCTGGTCCTAATCCCCCAGACCCAGCAACTGTTTCCTTCAAAAGCCTTGTTTGCATCTAAGACATTTCCATAACTTTGCCACCTCCCTGTTCTGCTCTATTCATGAATGTTTTCTCAGTGCATATTTAATACATTCAAGGGGGGATGGGACGTCAAAAAGTCCTTGGAAAAATTCCCTTATCTTTCTAGTCCATTTTTGCATGAGCATTTTAAAGCTGTCTTTTATGTCTAGTAGTAGAATTGCTGAATAGAATCCTATGATTCAACTTTTAATGGACAGGTCTACAATTTCCCTTAGTGGCTGCACTATTCGACAGTCCCATGGGCAGTGTACCTGAACTCCAGCCTCTTCACACCCAAGCCAGAACTGATTCATTTTTCTCTTCCTGCCTCTGGTTGTGTTCAGTTGGGTTTTCTAGAGAAGCAAAACAAGTGGCACCTGTATGTGTCTGTGTCTAGAAAGAGGCTCGGATCAAGAAATGGTTTTCACAGTTGTTCAAGTAGCTGAGTCCAGTCTTTCGTATGTCGGTCAGGCTTCTCCAAGGTCAGCAGCCCGTTGACATTGCCTGGGATCAACAGGTGACCCAACAGGAGCTCAAAGAACCAGAATCAGTGTCCATATTCAAGAGAAGGTGAAAGAGACAGACAGAGAGAGAGAGAGAGAGAGAGAGAGAGAGAGAGAGAAAGAGAAAGCTTGCTTCTGCCCTGGCTCTCTTTTATACAAAAAGCCACGGCATCAAGGAAGTGTCATCAGGCTGTGGCCTGATTGCTAGGTGTTCTCCTCCACCCCTACCTTCACCCACAAGTGTCCAATGGACTGGAAAGTCACATCATCACGCTGGTGGCTAACCTTTTATTGTGAATCAAGCAAAGGTTAGCAGAGCAGATGCGTTTTCCACTCAACAGTCCCTGCACATGGCTTCATCTCGTCGATGACCACCCCCTTAGCAGAGTATCACTTATTATTCCACCGCCTGTTTTCCCTGTTTCCATTCCATCTTCTTTCCTAAGGCCTCTGAGCCTCATCCTTGGCTCAGTGCTGCCCTTTGGTTCTCAAACGTGTGGTTCTTCTAAGGCATGTTCACCTTGGTAGGATGATCGTCTGCCTACAATGTAAATCACGGAGCCCCGCTGGTATAGTTGGGAAGCAGTGGGCTTCGAGCCGCATGATCTGCAGTTCCAAACCAGCAGCAGCTCTCTACTCCTGTGAACAGCTGGAGTCTGGGAAGCCCCCAGGGGCTCACCATACACCCGCATTGACTTGCTGGCAGCGAGTGAGCACCCATGTCTGCCATTCTGCTCTATAAAACAGAACAGCTCTTGGGGGGGCTCCCAGCTGCCGATCTTTACACAGACAGACAGCCTCATGGTTCGCCTGCAGAGCAGCTAATAGGTTTGAACCCCTGACCTTGTGGTTTGCAGTCCAACCCTCTTACCAGACAGTTCTCCCCAGGTCTCTTTCTTTCTGTCTTTTTGTGGCATCACTGCCCTGATGGGAGTAAGAAGCCCAGCCTTGCTCCTGGAGAGCTGCTGCTGGATTTGAACCATCAACCCTGTGGGCCGCAGTCCCGCACACAACCACTGCGCCACCGGGGCTCAGCCACTTTTGCTCAGTAGAGTGCCTCCCTGCCATTGTGTGGACGACAACTCACAGCGACCCTGTAAGACAGAGGAGACCTGCCTCTGTGAAACAGTAACTCTTCACGGGAGGAGAAGGCCTCCTCTTCCTCTCAAGGAGTAGCTGGTGGTTTTGAACTGCTGACATTCAGCTTAGCAGCCCAGTGCGTAACCGTTTATGGGAGCTTAGTACACAGGAGGTTCATTGGAATGGCTTGAGAAACTGGGTAGCAGCGAGAGGACGTTGCCTTTTGCATCCGTCACCATGCAGACTCGGCAGGAGAAGGTGCAGAGGTGATCATTCAGCGGTAGGTGGTCATTTCGCTCCGCCATCCATCACCGCTCACTTCAAGGGCTGTTGCGAAACCAACTAAGCACTTCTTGGGACCAGTCTTCTGTCTTGCTTTTCTCCAAGACTGCTCTTTAGCTCAGGCCTCTGCAAATGAGATAACAAGGCGCCTTTCTCCCATGGCAAGCCTGTCTTCGAGGAACAGCACATGACAAACACCCTCCTTGAGACCATCTCCACATGACCTCGTAATGCTATCGATGGCCCAGCTTCTGTGAGGACTAAGAGTAGCGTCTGGATAACGAGAACGAACCAACAACCTTCTCCCATTCATGCTGCACAGTCTCGTTGTGACAGGCAAAGAGGAGCCCTGGTGGCACAGGGGCATTGGTTGCTCATTGGACTGTGAACATCAAGGTCAGCGGTTCAAAACCACCAGCCTCTTTGAGGAAGGAAGAGGAGGCTTCCGACTCCTGTAAAGAGTTACACTGTTGGAAATCCACAGGGGCAGTTCCATTGTGTCTTATACGGTCGCCACGAGTCAGAATTGACTTCCTGGCAATGAAGTTGGTTTTTGTCTAGCAGAAGTGAAGGAAACTCCAGTGACACAGGAGTTTAAGTCTTGAGCTGCTAACCAGAAGTCAGTGGTTCAAACCCACCAGCCCCTTCCCAGATCAAAGACGAGGCTGTCTGCTCCGGTAAAGGTTTAAAATCCCAGAAACCCAAAGGGGTATTTGTCTTCTGTCTACAGGATAGCCAAGAGCCGGAATCAACTTCATAGCAAACAGGTGTAGTTGAGAGAAAGCTTTGGTAGAGAAAGAGTTTTTAAAAACCTTTTATTTTGAAATCACTTTAGAGTTAACGTTTCTGTTAAAAATCGTGCTGGAAGGTTCTGTATATATTACTCCCTGCTCCCCCTCCTATCTACATCTGACATAACCACAGTAGGATGTGCAAAGCGAGGGAATTAGCATCAACACCATACCATTCACTGAGGCTCCAGCCTTATCTGGACTCCCCCTCATGGCCTTGCTCTTGCTCAGAATCCCTGTCAGAACCCCAAATGTCTCAGAGACCTACAGAGGCAGTGAGTTCATGAACTCATCCCTTCCTCTCAGCGTTCTGTTTCCTCTGTCTGTCTTTGTCTTAGAGGACGACATTTCCTCTGAAGTTCTACTGTGTGCACGCGTCTCTTCACAGACATGCCACAGAAGGGATAGCGTGCCTTCTGGGGATCCCTGATAAGACAGATCATTTCATGTCTACTTGAAGATGTATAAAAGTGTACTGTCAATCAGGTCAAAGACTGATGCTGTCTTGTGGGGGGTGGTGGTGTCACTGCTTATAAGGAGGATCCTAGGGCTCTCCCCCCCATCTTTACCTCCCTGCCTCCTGGCCCCCCTGGGAGCTGCCAGTGCCCTGCCACATTCCCCTTGACCTTGTGTCCACATGATTCTGCACCCACCTGGGGCCTGTGATCCTCCCACCTTCAGTGGCACCCACATGTGACTGTGGGAGTCTGAAGAGGAACATGTGGACTAGCCTCGGACTTAGGGACTTGAGCTGTAGTTCCTTCCTGATGCAACGCGCCTCTTTGTACGTATGTCACTGCATGTGTTTCTTTATAGTCAACCCGGCCTGACACACCTGAGAATCTTTTAAAATTGACCGTGTGTGTGTGTGTGTGTGTGTGTGTGTGTGTGAGAGAGAGAGAGAGAGAGAGAGAGAGAGACTGCCAAGCCCTCCAGGGCCCCCGGTGGTAGAGTGGGTTACTCATCAGGTAGCTAGCCACAAGTCAGCGGTTCAAATCCAGTCACTCTGGAGGAGAGAGATGTGGCTGTCTCCATAGGGATGTGCACTCTTGGAGCTGTCTGCTCTGTCTTATAGACGCTCTATGGGAAGGACTAGCTGAACACTCAGGGGTGTTTGGGACCCCTGAGAGAGAAGATAACCTTTTCAGGGTGCTTTCTATTACCTATCTGTGTCAGAGAGGAGCCCTCGTGGTTAGCGGGTTATGTGTTTGACCTGCTAATCACCAGGTCAGCAGTTGGAAACCACTCCACGAGAGAAAGATGAGGCTTCCTATTCTCCCAAAGAGACAGGTCTCAGAAATTTATGGGGGCAGGTCTACCCAGTCCTACAGAGTCAGAATCAACTGGATGGTGGTGAGACTGGGGTTTTGTGGTTGTTGTTTCATGTCTCAGGCATCAGAACGGTCCCTCAAAAGACTTCATCGTTTGCATCTTGGCTCATGGACCAAGATTTCCGCCAGAGAGCCTGCCTCCCCCTGCCTGTGAGTGATTGGAGGAAAGAGGGCTCCAGCCTGGTGGTTTTCTCCCATCTGCAGAGCGTCTTGGATCATCCCGGGATCCGAGGCTCTGGATCCGAGGTCAGTTCTCAGTCCCCTGCCGTTCACAAGTGCTCCCAGAATTGAGTCACCGACACTGACCCTCAGACAATGGCCACAGCATGCTGTTGTTCACTGCCGTTCAGTCGCTTCCTGTTCCAGGTGACCCGTGTGCTGCCTGGCCAGGGCCGCACCACCCCCAGGCATCTCATCTCCTCGGCTGATTTTCAGATTTCGGTTGCCAGGCCTTGCTTCCTGGTCCATCTGTAGCTGGAACACTTCCTGACGTTTTAAGACTTTCTTCCTCATTCTCCTTCTGCTGAAAGATGGGCAGCCGCATCACATAGCCGAGGGACACCCGGGGGACTGAGTGAGGGGCATTGACCTGGAATGTCATTCATTTGCAAGGTGACCCCAGCCATAGGGAGTCCTCGTGGGGCAACTATGAAGGGCATAGCTGTTAACCGAAAGGTTGGCCGCTGCAGCCCGTCCAGCGGCTCCTAGGAAGACAGGCCTAGTGACCTCATATAGCAAAGGTCACTGCACAAGACATGCCTCAGAGCACTTCTCTGCCCAACTGGGGGGAACTCCTGGCTCAGAGCCAGCTCATTGGCACCCAACACCCACCCCTGGAGGAAGCCAGATTCCTGGAGGGGAAGGAAGGTGGGTGAATCATCTCCAACTTCCATTACCCACTAGGTGAGACCTCGGGAGTACTCCTGCGTGGACTCCAGAATGTTCCAGACCTGAGAATGCCTGCAGGCAGTAAGTCAGTCACCCGTGCTTTTCAAAGACACATTTGTGTTTCAGCCCCTGGAAGGGTCCTACACCCTGGGAAGGCCAGCCACAGGGCCCTGGGTCCCGTTCCCTTCATTCTTCCCATTCGCCCCCTGCTCACACTGTTGCCCTGAGTGGTGAGGGTTGTTGGGAGGGCAGGACGTTAAAACAGGGGTCTTGGTTTTCTAAAAAAACCCAGATCCCAGCAGCACTCTCATCAGTATGCTCTTGTCTGTTTCGCACCCCGTGAGGATTCACCCCATTTCTCAGAGGAAAGGCAGCAGAATAGAAAAATGCCTCCTCTGAGCTTGAAATATTTTTCTATTTAAGACAAAAGTTGATGTTCCCAGGTGAGAGGGCTTTGACTGAGCTCTGGACACGTGGAGCTTCATAAGCCTGGGCCTCCAACCAGAGGCCCCCTCACCAAACCCAGAGCCACTGCCATCAAGTTGATTCGCCTCATGGCAGCCCTCCAGGACAGAACTGCCCCACGGGAAGTTCAAGGCCTTTACTTTGACGGAAGCCTATTGTCTTTAGAAGGGCTGGGGAGCTTGACCTACGGCCTCGACCACACCACCAGGCCAGCGGGCAGGGGATTTATCCAGTAAGCTCATCTGCAAAGGGAGAAGAGGAGCCCTAGTCAGAGTGAAGTGCTTAGCTGCCAATCAGAAGGTCAGTGGTTCGAGCCCACTGGTGACTCCATGGGAGAACGAGGAGGCAGGCTGCTCCCATCCAGATTACAGTTTTGAAAACCTTCTGAGTCCTCTCTACGCTGTCCTCTCGGGGTGCCAAAACAGGATTGACTTTTGAAATGGGAATAAACAGTCCACAGTTGCCACGAAAGTACACAAAGAGGCAAACGCAAAACAGACCTGCTCCTGGAGCGAGCTGAGCAGGCTACCCACACACACAGGGAGGGGAGGGTGGACACTTCCTTAGGCCTTGGCTAATGTGCAAGCCCTCTGGACGCAGGCCCAGTCGATCCTATTAATAACCTTGTGAGGTCGTTATTAAACTCCTAACATTTCCCCACTTCCCCAAGAGGCCATGGCCCCTGCACACAACTATCAGGGGCTGAGCCAGGATTAGAATCCAGGTCTGTTTGATGCCGTCTGTGATCCCCATAGCCCAGCAAACGTCACAGGCCCATCTTTCCAACCTCAATGCAGATGAAAAAAGGGTGTCTGTGAGCCCTCTTGTCTTATGCTGGATCAAAAGTGGAGGGAAAGACAGACAAGGGCCTTCACTCTGCTCTGGCCGGGTGCTGGGCGCCACCCGAGGCTCCTAGCTCCTGTGCATGGGGACAAGGCTGGGACAGAAACGGGGCTGGGCCTGAGGACTCGAGTTCCTGAAAATAACCGGGACATTCAAGATGCCCTTGTTTTCCCCAAAAATGGCCCCGCCCTAGGACACAAGGCAAGGGTATCTATTGAGGTCTGGGCAAAGCGGCAGGGC